>JAQZBX010004569.1:0-59653 GCA_029593785.1 Cabassous unicinctus | reverse complement strand
ATTTTTATTACTATATAAGTTTAATAGAAAGAGCAATTAACTTTAAGCATGTCTACATATCTTTATCTCTCCACTACTTCTCTATTTCCACATCTATGGAATGGCTTCTCATGGTTACTGTGAAGAATATCCAAGATAATTCCAAACCTAAGCTAAGCCTTTTGTAAATCGTCGTTAGTTTCCTAGTTGGTGAAAAATACATTAGCTTAAAAGGTTTCCAAAATTGTATATACTTGAATAAATATTGACTAAAGGGCTTTCCTAAAGGACAAGCACTTAGAAGTAAACAAATCTTTTCTGATCAGTATTATTTGCCAAATTCCATCATAATCCTGACATGTTTGGAGTTTATGTATGGTACATTATATGGATTGATCATTTGTAAATTAGATAAAGTCAAAGAAGAGAAATTTACAAGTTCTGGCTATATTTTGATTCAAATAACAAATTTCAATTATATTTATATAGAAATAAACATTCTATGATGTTTTCTCAATTCTATGAAAAATTCATGTTTTGCCTGAAAATAATAAACTTAACCCACGTTATCTGACAAAAGAGGCATTTTATTCTGGGTTTTGCCTTGGGGGTAAATTGGCTGGTAAATGGTTGTTTCAATGGCAATTTTTCTCACATAAAAGTGGTCATACCCACCTCAGGCTACTTTCTTTGAATGATTTTTGACTTTTGTAGAAAATGAGCACAATTTATGAGAATTTTTATCTTGTACTGGGGAAATAATTCTTTGTTTATAGGAAAAAACATTTTCTATATTGTCAAAACCATGGTGTATTGAGAAAGAAATTCAGTGGCTCTGTGAATCCTGTTTCTTATTCCAGCCAAGTTTTTCCCCTACTACATGATGCAGTAAAGAATAAATGAGAGAGGGCATGATATTTATAGAGTGTCTGCTATGTGGCAGGCATTTTACTTGGTGTTCAAAGTAGTTCATCACATTTTAAGCGTCATTCATCAACTCAACCCAATGAGTTTATATGATTTCAATTTTACATGTGGGGAATTTGAATTGAGTTTCAGAAATGCATAAAGAACGATGACTTCAGCATGTAGAACAGTGATTAAATACAATATTTGAACATATTGAAATTCCTTCTGTTTTCTTATTTTGAGCTCCTGAAACCAATCCTTCCATTCCCCTACTTTTTCATAGTTCACAATGTATTATAACTTAACTATTGGTATCTATCAGGTAAATCAAATACCTCACCTTCATATATCCCTTGGAATTTGATACCAAATTAATGTAGAATACCAATAGAATTGTGTATTTCCATTTTATTTGGCATACGTGATACTTTCACACAGCTCATTGTATTCAATCTTTCATTTATTATAGGAAAATTATTGCCATTTTATATGTGAGAAAACTGAGGTTCAGAAAGGAATATGTAATGATACTGAATTCAGTTATTACCCTTGTCTTTACCTGCCAAGACCAAAGTAAGTTAATTCTTCCCTCATAGGTGGCCCCACACTTTTTAAAACATATAGTATTATAGCATATTAACAAAATTAAAAAATATTTGTATATAACTGCTGAATCCGTAACAGACCATATGCAAAACTTTAATTGTCATTTAATCTTCACAGCAATCCCATGAGCCAAATATTACCATTATTACTATATTCTCATTCTCATTCTAAATATTATGCATGTAACTGAGAGTTACGCAAATTCCTTAAGAATAAATAAATAGCAGAACATGAATTCGAGAATAGAATTTCCAAATTCTTAGACTCGTCACTATTTTGACTCACATTTTGTAATCTGCCTAGTAGACTGTCAACTATGTAAAGGCAAAACAGTGTGTTTTTAATATTTATGTTTTCAATGCTTAGGATATTGCTTGCATTTTAAAAGGTTATAATAAATGTTTTCAAAGAAAGTAGCTACAGCTACATATTTTAATAAGCTGTGTAATCAGTTGGGTAATTAAATTCCATTATAACTAAACAGTAAGCTTCATGGGGCAGGGTTCATGTTGGTCCGGTCTACTGCTATATCCCAAATATACAGAAGAGTTTATTATATTTGGCAGATATTTACTTAATTTTTATTGAATGGTTGACTGCATTTTCTATAATAGAGGAATATTAGTATGTAGTGTATAGTATTATTGACAGCATGGGACAAAGCTGGAGTAGAGGAAAGATGCAAACTGGAAGCCACCCAATGCCAACATTTGAGATTGTTTCTGTGCCGCCGTTGCTTCTGCTCCTTGTGAATCTTGGATAAGCTCAATTTCTGATTCAGAGGTTTTCAAAAAGCATTAAGTGAAGCAATGATAGGATGCCACCTCCAGGATCACAGTAACCATGCCATCAGAAGAGTGAGCAAATAGGACTTTTAGCTATTTCAAGGATTCCAAACAAAGCAAAGGCTGAAAGAAAATAAACACCCAGTAGTTTGGGGCACTGGGCATAGGTACTGAGATGTTTTGGATTTTCACATTTGTCAATGTCTATTAGTAATATAATCATTTCATATTTGGATTATTTATTATGTGCAAATATTTTCATTTACTTAAACCTCTTAACTTAATTGTGTGATAAAATTACTTGCCACAGATTTGAGGTTTTTTGGAAGCATAGGGAAAGGTGGAAATGGTAAGTATGAACTATGGCAGAACTACAAGAACTAAAATATTGTGTTTTTCTTCTAAAAGTTTAGCTACATAAACATGATGGTGAGATAGGTTCCTGGCAAATATTTGCTTACAATTAATGTAAACATATAAAACAGGAAAGGATGATATTTTAAACTACTTAATTCTCAAACTGGAGTCCGTAATTTCACTGTTGTTCTGCTTTAAAAAAATATAATTCCTCTTTTTGTTGTAAGGATTTTTTAAAGAGTAAAAACATGGTGACACCAAAAATTGTTTAGAATTGTTTAGCTACTAATTACTTGCAAGAGGATTGTGCTTATAGATTTAGGATATGTTTCATAAAATATAAAGTGTTAAAATTGTCCCTCTAAAAATAATCAAAACAGAAAATGAATAAGATGGCTGCTGTTTCATTTTTACTTTATAATGAAGACACTTTTTATTGGAACTTAAATAACATTTTGAAAAAGGAGGGGGAAATCCTTTATCATAACATATAAAAATATTCACTTCTGAACCTTCTCTTCTACTTTTGAAGTATAATAATGAACATTATAATACAGATTCAATTACAGACAAATACCCTTTTGTTTTCTGGTAAAAATTCCAATCATATATTTTTTCTTTTACATATTGTTCTTGATTTATTTTACAATATATAATTATACCAATATAAATATTTTAAGCACTGTTTATATATGCATATCAAATATAGTAACTAATAAAATATACAATAAAATACAAAGTCATAAAAACATCCAGGTTTATTCTAATACTCTACATCTTATATTTTAACTGCTTTTGGTTTATCATACAACTTATTACTTTTGTTAAATAAATTCAACAAACATATTTACTTGAGTTCATCAGTCATTTGAAATTCCAAAAAATTAATGTAGCTTCATAATACAGACAACATGGATTACTGTGGCAGTTTTAATCATTACAGTCAGGTGTCATACTTTTTAATGATTTTTTTTTTCTTTCCAAAAGAAACCAATGAAACCAAAACATTGTGGGATGTATTTGAGATACACCTGAACCTTGGATATAAACTAAATGATGATCATATTTTTGACACAATATATTTGAACTCAACATGTGACTCATCATCTTACAAGGGAGCAAAAGAAAATGTGATGAAATAGTGATACTTGGGAATTCCTGCACAACGCATTCATTTATTGAATTTCTACCACATGTTAGTTGCCATGTGAAAGGAATGCCCTGTTGAATCAGACACAGTTCTTATGGCCAAGATCTTAGTGGAAGATTATTAAAATAAAGGACAAGTAAATTTCAGCTTGATGATTGCTACACAAAAGGTAGATATAGGAAGTATATGAAGGATACTGAGTTTAGCTCTCTGCAGCCAGTGTCTAATTTACATACTGGCCAGATAGAAGACTTCAATTTTTCATAGTTTATTGACTGTGATATACTCATAAATTATGTGTAAAGTCCTTAGAGTCATTGGGAAAAAATGTTTACTATTACTTTTGTATTAAACTGCTTAACATTGAGTTCTTTTGCTGTCATGATATTATGTTACTGAAAATTTGCAATTACTAATATAATGAACAGATTTGAACATTTGATATTTTATGTAGTTGGGAACATAAAAACAAACTAACAAGTTCCTAGTAGCTAATTGAATGAATTGGAGAAACAATTCAATAATTGACTGAAGAAATAAATTGAAGAAACAATTGAACAATTAAAATGATTGAAGGCAAGATATATGTATATATACCACTCATAAATACACATATACACACACAAAATGCATGTTTGGTTGCTGATGCAGTACACTGAATTTTGAGTAATTTGACCAGCGTATAGAAAGTAGTTATAAATGAGAACTATTACCATTATTTATCATTATTGTTTAATAATTCATGATGTTTGTAAACCATATGTTTCAAACTATTATTTAAGTTGACCTATTATGTGACCATGGACAAGCCTCTTATGATTTCTTTGTTGATTTTACACTTATGAAATGAGAATACCACTAAATCTTTTCGAATCTTTGTGTGCATAGTAGAAAACCATGGGCACTGGAGTCAGGGAGACCTGGTCTGGAGTATTGGTTATGCTTATTAATACCCTTAGGATCTTTGCGAATTAAGCAAAATTTCCAGATCTTTATATCAAAAAAAACAAGATCTACCTCTCAGAATTGTTAGAAAAATTAGGAAACTCACATTCCCTAGCTCAGTGATGGGGGCACAATGTAGAATTCATATGTAACTTTCTCATTCCTTTCCAAAGAGTATAGACATGGAATTATGATCATACGCATAGCTGTGAAAGCTTTGTTTTCTAAGGAAAGTTGTAGAACTTTATGTACAGAAATATAAATTATTGTATTTATTTCTAAATACACTCTTTCTTGACAAATTCATGTGGAAGGCAGATGAGATAACCAGAGTATTTTGGCATCATAATAAGCTGGATTCAGATTTTATATCTACCACTTAAGTGTTTTAGAGTCTAGAGAAAATCACACATCCTCAATTACAGGGTCACTAAAATGCAGATAGCAACACCTATCTTACAATAAAAAATTATGATCTTATTTAAAAACCTGTCATACAAATAGACCATATGAAATTATTTACTAAATTTAAAAGTCTTAAGAAATGTAATATTGCAATTTATTTATTCTAAACCTAGAAGAACAATATTAAAACTAAGATTTTGGTGGCTTTTAATTTGCAATTATACATCTATACTTATGCATACATACATATTAATGATTATGTATCTATCTATATCAATACCAAGCTCTTTTTATATATACACTCTCACTGGAAAACCTGTGGTTTGGTCCTTCTTTAAAACTTATTATAATTTAAAACTTATAATTAGTAAGCTTTATCATTGTCGAGCAAATTCTTTGATGAAAAATAGAATTTCTTAGATATTTCCTTTAAGGTAAGACTCCTGAGATATAAATGTTATGTATCAAGCAAATATTTTTCATAGATTCCTTTATTACGATCCAAAGCTTGCATTTATGTTAAATTTTAGATTAAGCAATTAAGCAAAAAGTCCTACAAAATATAAGTAGATGTTTATGCTAAGTATTTGAAGCTAACTCTAAATTTAAAAATTCAAAATAAAGATTATGGCATGTATGTGAATGTTTCAGCCTTGTACACAAATTGTATTTTACCTGAACAATGATTCATAATTAATAATAAATAATGTGCTTGAAAAAAGAAAAATGTACATACCCAAATTATCTCATATTTAATAGTTGAGAAGTAATATTTTTCCTTTCTTCTTCTCTTTCTGTGCATTCAACTTAAGAGAAATACATCCCTCTTTAATGCTATAGGAAAGTAGTATGTGATAAGTTATAAGCTAAGACATATAAACATAAGATTTATGTTTATAAATCTTCTTTTATATAGCTGGATATCAGGATAGTAAACTACCAAGTTAACTAAATGTATGTTCAAATCATTGTCTATTTTATTTCATTCTATTATACGAAATAGCTCCCAAATTACTAAGGCAACAAACAACAAAACATTATTTAATTGCTGTCTTTATAAAGCCATTCTGATAAAAAAATTCCATTCAATAATTGAACAATCATTTTCAAGTGCCTTATGAGTACAAGGTACTGCAGGAATACAAAACGCAGTAATATATGCTTCCTCAACTTCAAGGAGTCCATTAGTGAGATAGATACCAACCAAACCAAATCAATTGCAGAGAAAAATGAAGCAGATAGTAAGAGAAATATAAACCATCTATAAAGCAGCACAGAAATGGAAGTGATTAATTTCCCTTGGAGGGAAGTCAGACAGCCTATTTCAAGATTCAAAGCTCAATTATGAAATGTGTTGAAGAAAAACTGGGTAATTGTTAGTTTCTAGCTAGCTTCATGAGGCTTAAAGAGTTAGTGGAGAATACTCTTAGCACATGTTCACCAGGTTATAAAAAGTTTTAAACTTCATGGGTGGTGTGACTTTTTTTCTTTGTCTTCATAGAGATGTTAGTGTGAACTAGGAAAAGCTACAAATGCTATTAATTAAACTGATGCCATTTTAAATAAAAAATGCATGGTATCTAATGAAAAAAAAAAAACAATAGCAATGAAATCATCTTTCCCATTCCAGCTATCATATGTTCTTCATATTTTATCTAGCTGATAAAATCGTATTAGATCAGAGATAAGCTAGACTTTTTGATTAATCTAGTCACTTTTTCTCATCTCTTTCCTTCTGTCCTTCTCACTTTCTCTATACCAGGTCACGACAATGACAACATCCTCTGAAAGGAGTCTGTAAAGTAAATTTTGTAAAGACAGTTTACCTATTTTTGTGGATGGCATTTCTTGTCAATATGTTGGACTGAACTCCTGAACCAACCCTCGATGCACACAGAAACTGATACACACACACAAGGAGATGCTGGATGAAATATGAAAAAAAAAAAAAAAAAAAGACACATATTTAGCCAAGCTTGAAACAAAAACAAAGAAATACCCTTTGCTGAAAACAAATAGTCAATTCAAATTGAGACTGAAAAGCTAGAGGTGAAACTCTCATAGTTCTTGTGGGTAGGTATCAGTCAGAACAAATAGTGGCTTTGGGAGCTCTGAAAACGTCAAAAAGGTTAGTCAAGTTCCTATTGTTGCATTGCTTATTTTAGTGTCATCATCATTCTAGAGTCTGTCCATAAATAGCATCCTGCCATCTTTTTCAACTACACCAAGTAGTAAACCACAAAACTGTAACTTTCCAAATATTCCTGAACCTTACTGCCTCCTCTCCTATCAATAAATTAAATACTTTTCTTTTCTTTCTTACAAAAATAATGCCATAATGTGCCTTATTAATTTCAGATTTGCTTGGTTCCAGAAGTCTTTGGTCTGCCATCATAATGATAGTCATAAAAGATACATCTGAACATAAATTCCATGCTTTTCCTTTTCCCCTATTTTTCATGGTTTTAATTAACACTTGAGTAAGTCCCATGCATTTTAACTGAAACATGACATCATTCACAATCTCTTATTTCTCCAGACTTTCATGCTATTTGAATTCTTGCATTTTCTTCTCCAGCTATGCCCATATAGTTTAGTCTTCAATTTTTATTTTCTTCACTCTGTGACATACTGTGATAATGTGTCAACTCAACCAGGTAATTGTGCCCAGTTGTTTGATCAAGCAAGCACTGGGCTAATTATAATACAAGGACATTTATGGACTTTAGTCACCAGTGAGGTTATTGCATAGATGGCTGATTACATCTACAATCAACCAAAGAGACTGCCATCAGCAATGAGTGAAGTTTTATCCAATCAGCTGAATGCCTTAAAAAAGGAAGTGATTTCAGCATTCAGAGAAAATTTTCCAGCTTGACTTTGGACAGCCAGATGCTGGTTTGCAGCCTACCTGTGAAATTTGGACATGTGCATCCGCATGGTCATGTGAGGGAATTTTTAGAAAATCTTATACTATTTACAGATATCTCCTGTTGATTCAATTTCCCTTAGAGAAATCTGACTAATGCACCTTGGTACGAGGAGTGGTTCTTGAAGAACAGAATATTAAATATAGGCTTTCTGAAGTGGTTCTGGGAGTTTTGCAATTGGCTCTCTACTCTAATTGTACTTAAGGGTACTCATGGCTCCCTTTCTTATAATCAAGAGGCCACTAACAGTCCATGGCAAGTGTTGGCAATGGAGACACACAAAACATCATCACTGTATTCCCCTCCTTCCACACTTATAAGAGGCAAGGATCTGGGTGAGAGAGTTTTCAACACCTTAACAGAGTTTTTTGAAATCAAAAGGTGCAATGATGTTGGCTTCCTTCTCCTAGATACTCTAGATACAGTTACAAAATAAAGGGATAAGCTAATGTCTTCAAATTTTCAACTTAAATGTTGCATGAATGATATGAAAGTTTCTTTGTGTGCTCTGTAAGAAAATCTTGTTTCATGCAGCCACAGACTTGAGATTTCTGAAAACCAGCCTAAGAGTATCATTGTACGAGTAGCAGAGTTACAAAAGAAACTAAAACCTCAACCTCACAGGGTATCTGCTGTTAATGTGAAGGCATTGATTGAGAAGGAGTGAAACCCTGAGGATTGGGATGGAGACATATGGGGTGATGAAGATATCAGTGGGGACATTGGAACCCTAAATTCTGCTGCAACTTTGTCAGATAAACCTGTGATGGCCTGCCCTATGGAGACCACACAATGCCAACCTTGCATCACCCAGCCTCCAGCCTGCCCCAGGGAATCCGGACACCTTGCAGCACTGAAGTGGGTACCAGCCAAACTAAAGCCTGCAATTTCCAGCCTCCACCCTGCTCTGAGGATTTTGCTTTCCAATCCCTGCCTGAAGAGATTAATCATGTCTCACCAGATGAAAATGCAAAGGAATGCCCTGAGGTCAGTAGCTTGCAAGGCATTTCTAATCTTTCTCTTTACCCACCCCCACCACCACTCTTCTCTTAGAGACCTATTACTAGACTAAAATCACACAAACCCCCAAAGGCAAAATGCAAAGTGTGACCCATGAAGAAGTATGCTATACTGTAAAAGAACTGTATGATTTTTCCAACTTATATAGACAGAAATCAGGGGAATATGTGTGGGAATGGATACTAAAGTTATGGGATAATGGTGGAAGGAATATAAAGTTGGATCAGGCTGTATTTATTGATATGGGCCCACTAAGCACAAATTATGGATTCAACATTGCAGCTCTAAGAGATAGTAAGAGCTGTAACAGTTTGTTTGGGTGGCTGACTGAAACATGGACCAAAAGATGTTTTAGCATGACTGCGGTTGAGATGCCCGATTTTTCCTGGTAAACAGTAAAAGAGTGAATTCACAGGCTTAAAGAGATTGGAATGCTAGAATGAATTTGCCATTTATGACCTGCCCATCCTCCCCAGGAATGTTCAAAGGACACACCTTTAACTAGGACTGTGAGGAATAAGTTTGTAAGACTAATTCCCCCTTCCTTGAAGAGCACTGTGGTTGTTCTTCTCTGTAGTCCAGATATTACTGTAGGGAGGGCTGTAATGGAATTAGAAACCTTGAACATTATGGAGATGATCGGATCTGGGGCCAGTAAAGGTCAAGTATTAGCAATTAATCACCAAAGAAAAGTGGGCGTGGCTACCACAATGAAAGGCGGACTCAAAGCAGTTATCAAGAGTCTGAGTCACTTAGAGTTATGGCATTGAGTAATAGATCTTGCTGTATCTAGAAGTGAAATAGATGGACAGTCTACTAAATTCCTACTTGATCTGTATAAGCTGAGGGGTTCTAGGTCCAGTGAACAAAAGCTTAACTTGAATTACAGACAGAGAGAATCATGACCCTTTAATCAATTCCCAAACTTGAGACAGTTTACAGACCCAGAGCCTCTTGAATGAGGAGAAGGCCATGTCCCCTTGGGGAAGGATCCTGCTAAACTGCCAAAAACTTATACTGTTAATCTTCCTCCCAGCATTCCCCAAGGAGGCCTATAGCCTTTTACCAGAGTAACTGTAATGGGGAAAGAAATGTTCAGATATTTCAGGGATTATTAGACACTGGCTCAGAATTGACATTAATTCCAGTAGACCCAAAATGTCACTGTGGTCCAACAGTCAGAGTAGGGGCTTATGGAGTTTTAGCTCAGGTCTGTCTCACAGTGGGTCACATAGGCACCCAGACCCATTCTGTGGTTATTTCCCTAGCTCTGTTGATGGATTTTCTCTAGGTTCTTCGCTATATTACAAAAAAAGAATTTTAAGCACATGTCAGTTCAATTAGGCCAGTAGTTTATTAACAAAATGAGAGAAGAGAAATGGGAGAACATAACAGATTATGCGTCCCAGGTAGAGAGAAGAAAAGGGCTAAAAAGTGGTAAAAAGGGCTGATTTACAGAATACAATCCTCATTATAGATTACAACTCCCCATTACAAATTATAAGTCCCAAGGTGTACTTGAGTGCTAGTCCAGGCAGGGAGAAAAAGGGCAAAACAGGAGGAAGAAGGAAGATTTAATTTCTGTACTTGCTTTTAAAACTATTAATTACTCGCCCCTTGTTCATGTTTGAGGGAGGACTCCCAGGTGTTTGCTGTTTTGATTGATTACCACACCAGTCAATTCCTTGAGGCAGCCCAATGACAGGGCCCCTTGATAATATCCTAGGCTTTTTCTTGAGTCTGGATGAAATCCTGTTCTGAATGGGGGTTCTCATGGGGTTCTTCCAACAACCATCTTGTGGGATTTGGAAGACCACATGTTTCATGGCTGTGTATTTCTGCTAGGTCCCAGATTCATTTCTTCATTTCTTAATCTACCGTCCTCAGTTCCAGAATGCATAATTGGAATAGACATACTCAATAAACTGGAAGAATCCCCACATTGGATCCCTGACTTGTGGAGTGAAGGCCATTATGGTAGGAAAGGCCAAATGGAAGCCACTAGAACTGCCCCTACCAAGAAAAATACTAATTTTTTCTTGGATTCCTGGAAGGATTGCAGAGATTAGTGCCACCATCAAGGATTTGAAGGATGCAGGGGTAGTGATTCCCACTGCATCCCCATTCAGCTCTCCTATTTGGCTTGTGAAGAAAACATATGGATCTTGGAAGATGACAGTAGATTATCATAAACTTAACCAGGTGGTGACTGCAATTGCAGCTGCTGTCCCAGATGTGGTATCATTGCTTGAGCAAATCAACACTTTCCCTGGTACCTGGTATGCAGCTATTGATCTGGCAAAGGCTTTTTTCTCAGTTACCATTAGTAAGGACCACCAGAAACAGTTTGCTTTCAGCTGGCAAGGCCAACAGTTTACCTTCACTATCCTGCCTCAGGGCTGTATCAACTCCCCAGCCCTATGTCATAATATTGTGCACAGGGATCTTGATCATCTTTCCCTCCCAAAAGACATCACACTGGTCTATTATATCGATGATATCATGTTGATAGGACCTAGTGAGCAAGAAGTAGCAATGACTCTAGACTTATTGGTAAGGCATTAGAGTGAGAGAGGATGAGAGATAATCCAACAAAAACACAGGGGTCTTCCACCTTAGTGAAATTTCTAGATGTCCAGTGGTGCAGGGCATGTCAAGATATCCTTTCTAAAGTGAAGGATAAGCTGCTGCATCTGGTCCCTCCTATGACTAAAAAGGAGGCACAACACTTAGTTGGTCCCTTTGGATTTTGGAGACAACAATATTCTGCATTTGAGTGTGCTACTCCAGCCCATCTACCAAGTGACCAGAAAAGTTGCTAGTTTTGATTGGGAGCCAGAACAAGAGGAGGCTCTGTGAGAAGTCCAGGCAGCTGTGCAAGCTGCACTGCCGCTTGGGTCATATGATCCAGCAGATCCAATGGTGCTGGAAGTTTCAGTGGCAAATAGAGATGCCGTCTGGAGCCTTTGGCAGGCCCCTATAGGAGAATTACAACACAGATCCTTGGGATTTTGAAGCAAAACCCCACCATCCTCTGCAGATAACTACTCACATTTTGAGAAAGAGTTTGGTCCTGCTATTGGGCCTTAGTAAAGACTGTACACTTAACCACATTACCACCACATTACCATGAGACCTGAGTTGCCTATCATGAACTGGGTATTGTCTGACCCACCAAACCATAAAGTTGGGCGTGCACAGCAGCACTCCATAATAAAGTGGAAGTGATATATACAAGATAGGGCCCAAATGGTCTTGAACGCAAAAGTAAGTTACATGTGGAAGTAGCCTAAATGCTCATGGTTACCACCCCTGCCATGTTAACGTCCCTTTCCCAGACCATAGCTTTGGCCTCTTGGGGAGTCACTTACAGTCATTTGACTGGGGAACAGAAAACTTGGGCCTGATTACAGATGGTTCTGCACGATATGCAGGTACCACCCAAAGTGGACAGCTGCAGGACTGCAGCCCCTTTCTGGGATATCCCTTAACGACAATGGTAAGGGCAAATCCTCCCAGTGAGCAGAACTTCAAGCAGTTCACCTGGTTGTTCATTTTGCTTGGAAGAAGAAATGACCAGAGTTGCATTTGTATACTGATTTTTGGGCTTTTGCCAATGGTTTGACTGAATGGTCAGGGACTTGGAAGGAACATGATTGGAAAATTGGTGACAAAGAGGTCTGGGGAAGAGGTATGTGAATGGACCTTTCTGAGTGGGCAAAAAACATGATACTCTTTGTGTCCCACATAAATGCTCATCAGAGGGTGACCTCAGTAGAGGAAGATTTTAATAATCAAGTGAATAAGATGATCCACTCTGTATCAAATGCTCAGCCTCTTTCCCCAGCCACTCTTGTCATTGCCCAATGGGCTCAGGAACAAAGTGGTCATGGAGGTAGGGATGGAGGTTATCCATGGGCTCAGCAACATGGACTTCCCCTCACCAAGGATGACTTGGCTACAGCCGCAGCTGAGTGCCCAATCTGCCAGCAGCAGAAACCCACACTCAGCCCTTGATATGGCACCATTCCCCAAGGTGATAAGCCTGCTACCTGGTGGCAGGTTGATTACATTGGACCACTTCCATCATGGAAGGGACAACAATTTTTAAAAACTGGAATAGACACATCCTCCAGCCATTGGTAGCATTCCCTGAACCCAATGCTTCTTCCAAAACTGCCATCCATGGACTTACTGAATGACATATCCACCTCCATCTTATTCCACACAGCATTGCTTCTATTAAGGAACCCATTTCACAGCAAATGATGTGCAGGAATGGGCACATGCACGTGGAATTCACTTGTCTTGCCATGTTCTCCATCATCCTTAAGCAGCTGTATTGATAAAACAGTAGAATGGCCTTTTGAAGACTCAATTACGGCACCAACCAGGTGGCAATACCTCGCAGGACTGGGCAATGTTCTCCAGGAGGTTGTGTATGCTCTAAATCAGCATCCTCTCTAAGGCACTGCTTTTCCCATAGCGAGGATTCATGGGTCCAGGAATCAAGGGATGGAAATGGGAGTGGTACCACTCACTATTACCCCTAGTGATCCATTAGGAAAATTTATGCTTCCTGTCCCTGCAACCTTAAGCTGTGCTGGTCTACAGGTCTTAGTTACAAAAAGAGGATTACTTCCACCAGAGAACACAACAATGATTCCATTGAAGTGAAAGTTAAGACTTTCACTGCCACCTGGCCACTTTGGGCTTTTCCTACCTCTAAATGAACAGGCAAAGAAGGAAATTACTGTTTTGGTGGGGGTGATTGAACCTGACTATCAAGGGGAAATAGGAATACATCCACATAATGGGGGTAAAGAGTTTGCCCGGAGTACAGGAGATCCTCTAGGGCATCTCTTAGTACTGCCAAGCTCTGTGATTAAAGTCAATAGAAAATTGAAGAACCCAATCCAAGCAGGACAAACAATGGCCCAGAATCTTCAGGAATGAAAGTTTGGGTCACCCCACCAGAGGAAGAACCATGGCCAGGTGAGGTGCTTGCTGAGGTAACAGGAACATGGAATAGGTAGTGGAAGAAGGTAGTGATAAATATGAACTTCCTTCATATTACAGACCAGTTACAGTAATATGTAACCAGTTACAGAAGCGAGGACTGTAATAGTCATAAATCTTTCTTCTTTATTTTGTTATGAGTATGATTATATACGTACCTAAAACAAATACCTTTGTTTTCTTCCGTAACACTTTCCCTTATCATATGACAAGTTGTATTAGATTCATGTCATAATATTTAAGGATGTCAAGTTTAAGAGTGAATATTTCCCAAGGACTTGCATCTGTTCTGTAGGGAATTAATGCATTTCCAATTGTAAAGCAGGACAATTGAATATTGTTAGGCAGATATATATATATGAATGTCTGTTATCTTTTTATTTAGAGACCAAGTATTTTTGAAGGTGATATGTATGGTTGCCAAGTTGACAAGGAGTGGATTGTGATGGCTAGGTTAATGTGTTAACTAGGCCAGGTAATTGTGCCCAGTGCTGGGCAAGCACTGGGCCAATTGTAATACAAGGACATTTATGGACTTTAGTCACCTGTGAGTTTATTGCATAGATGGCCAATTACATTTACAATCAACAAAAAAGATTGCCATCATCAATGAGTGACATTTTATCTAATCAGTGAATGCCTTAAAAGGGGAAGTGATTTTAGCATTCAGAGAGAATTTTCCCAGAAGATGTCTTCAGACAGCAGACATCTTCTGGGAACTCATAGACCTTCATCGGAGGCACTGATTTGTAGCGTGCCTGTGAAATTTGGACTTGTGCATCCCCGTGGTCATGTGAGAGAATTTTATAAAATCTTATACTATTTACAGATATCTCCTGTTGATTCTGTTTCTCTAGAGAACCCTGAGTAATACACATACCCATGTGTTTTTATTTACCTTCATAACCTGTATAATGCTCACTTTCATGTTTTTTTACTTTGTGTATGCATGTCTCCTTGTCTTCAGGGCTTCTTAAGAATTCCATCTCATTGGGTGGCCCTCCTCCCTCCCAACCAACTCTCCCACACTGTCTTTGTAAATGACCTCTCATAGTTTCTCCACTATTTGGACAAACTGCAATTTAAGAACTTATAAAGCTATATCATAGTTTTATGTCTTTCTTCCCACTCTGTTACAGTATTTACTGATTACTGATATAGAGTTGATAACTCATAAATGTTTGCTGAATTAGTGAATGAATTGCATTGGTGTGGGCTCCACTAGGAGGGAAAACTCTTTAGCACCTTTATCAAGTCATTTAATTTCTCTAGAATTCAATTTGGTAATTGGTAAATTATAGCAGATTAAATTAATTGATTTTTAAGGCCCTTGCACAGCCCTCAAAATGACCTACAAGGTCCTCCAAAATCTAATTCCAGCCCTGTTCTAACATCAGTTTATAATAAGCCCTCCCTCTGTTTCATTCACACTAGTCTCTTTCCTGTCCCCCAAATATGCCAAGCATATTGTTGTACTCACAAATTTCTCAGGCCTGAATGTTCTCCCTCTTTCTCCTCATGGCTAAATCCTCATTTCCTTCAAAACCTTCTCATTGAAATATACTGTAAAAGTATGTTATTTATAACATATGATAAATAATATAGTATCTATTATGTTATTTTCTTTTTTTTCTATAGTATACCACTTTTTCATATTTAAGTTATGATTTATTTATTTTTTTTTATTTTTATCTACCATCTGCTGCTGGAATGCCAGCTCAGGAGGGCAAAAATCTTTGCTTTTTGTTTATAGGTAAGTTCCAGCTGGCTAGAAAATTGCTTATCACATCAATTAATATTTGTTGACTACATGAATGCAGGTAATTTTTACTTCTATAGATAAAGTAAAAACCTTAGGCTTCATTTCAAGCATTTTATAATCAGTCCCCAAACCATCTTTCAGCCTTATCTATATTATTCCTCTTTTAAAACACTTTCCCACACCATCCTCTATTGACATTGAGGATGTGGTAATCAAGCAAATATGAACGTTGCTTTCCAAAGAATCTTTACGTGGTTTCACATTGGTGTCTGAGTTTGCTCACCTTATTTATCTAGAACTCTGTTTCTTCTACTTTCTGAAGACATAATAATTTGTTAAATTTGTAAAGTCTTCCTCAAATCCAAATAAGAATGGGAAAATTTTACTCATTTCCTTAGTTAGAAAGGATTTATCCCTGTACAAAGTTACTGGGCCATTTATTATCAGCACCATTTATTTGAATTTTAATAATTAAAAGGAATACAATTTGTTATTTTGAGAGATTATGGCTTACTTTACTAAGTTACTTCTTCTGCGCCATAATCTATATCTTAATTATTATGTAGACATGTATAGTTTGAATTATTTTTGTTTTCCAAAATGACAGCCATGAAGTAGACTTATTAGTTATATGACAGTTACAAAGTATTTGTGTGAAATCAATCATATCCACCACTTAATTCATTCCCAATTAAACACTCCTTTCCATTATTTTTGCAGTTAGCTTATTGTCAAATAAAAATATGTAACTGTGGTTTCTCTCTTATAATCTATGTGTATTTTAAGAGTGTAAATACAGAACTGAAATCAGACATAAAATACGTCTGAGAATGTATAGAGATTCTTCGGATATGGACACCACCACCTTGATTGGAGAACCAGGGGAGATGAATCACCCTCATTTTCAACTTCATTTGAAGTGTCCATTTATATAAAGTAAAGAATGGAATGCATTGAGTATTGGCAGTCTAAGATTTTTATATTTTTGAGAGTGATTTCTGTGTATAGAAAAATAATTTGGTTGTATTATCTTTGAACTACAAAATATGCACAAATAATTTTTAAGCACAAAAGAAAATAGTAACTGTAAAGCTTTATATTAATAATTGTACATATGACTAGGATTTTAAAAATCTATGCAACTAAAAGAAGAAAAAAAAGTGATTTCCTGACTCAAGCAAGGATCAGTGTCTATCCTGATGCATTGAGATTATAAATCACTGAGTGTAAAGATCCCTGCCTGGAATGATGAGCTCTGGTGCATGCTCATACAATCATTGATCACTCTGAGCCACTTAACCTGATTTTAAATACCCATAGCAGGGGTACATAACTTTAATTTAAAAAAAAATGGAGTTAGTCGTAAACACTATGGCTTCTAAAGCCATACCTACTTACCTACTTCTACAGTCTTATTTGTTTCTATAACCAAAATTAATATTGTTATGAGGCAGGATAGAATAAAGACCTGAGGAAGAGGGGCAGAAAACCCTGAGCACCAGTTCTCAAGACATAAACATCCTTATTGGAATGCAATTTGCAACATTCTCAAACAGTAGAAAGAATGAAGAACAGCAAGGGCCCCCCACCACCCACCTACCATCATAGATACCTCAGGCATTAAACACCAGCAGGGCTCATGGACAGTGGCCAGTGGCCAATCACTTGACCACATGCCCTGCAGAGCTTGTGGCCAATCACTGACAGACAGAGCGCCCTGCAGGGCTCATGGACAGCATCCAGAAGCCATCCACCACCGCACAACATACCCTAGAAAGCAAACCAGCCAATGAGTTTCCCCCACTTTACACTAAACACACCAATCAGTGCAAATCCTAAACCCCCATAATAGCCAGTAAAACCAGGACCCCCTTGAGAAAGTGGGCATGTCTTCCTTGAGCATGCCTGCTCTTCTGTCCTTGAGTGTGTACTTTTTCCTCATTAAATTCTTTTCTAACTTTCTTATAACTATGGTGAGTCTCTGAATTTTTTCTTATGACATGACCAGAACCTGAAAATCAGCTCTGGCAACAGCTATACAATTTTATTGAGTTTCACTAATATATTTACTGATGCTTTTATGCTCATTCTTTTCATTTTCTTCCTATTAGAAGCACAACTTTAAAGATATTTAAATGAAATCTGACTGGATACTGCATATATCAAGACTGTGTGTGACCAGAAGGTTATGGTCCTAGGTCTTTTTAATGATGGTGAAATATGAAATGAGCTTTGTGAGAGATTAAACTATTGCTAAAGGTAAATGTCAATAGTGTTTTCTGTTGATAAAATTTAATTTAATTCTGATTCAGGAGTTCATTAACAAAGTTTGCAGGAGGGCAGATGTATCTGGTACAGAATAATAAGATATTTGCATTCATTTGAGAGAAAATAGAATGTTCACATAATTTTTAATTTTCCTGCTTTGGGGTAAAAAAAAAAAAAAAGATTCTACCAAAACACTAGACAGAATTTTAGAAAATCCTACCTGTCATTTAAACATTTATTAGTGTTGCATAATTAATATATATGAAGCTTAAAAGAATATTTAATATATATTTTTATCAATTTTGCCTTATCATTATAAATAAATGTTGAACTATGCCCATTTGCATTTAAAAAACATGAACATAATTTATGAATGAATTTTACCAAGTTAGAAAAAATTGTTTATAATCATTGGATAATTTGTGTAGTTATTTGAGCAAATGTAGGGAAGGAAAACTAAAGGCTTATATAGAGAAAACAGTGTAAAAAAAAGATTTAGAGATTTTGAAAGGAAATATTAAAAAAATCAATTCTGTTATATATTAATTTGTGAAGAAACCCAATATGATGTTTCAATTATAACCAAATTTTCAGATACCCACTCTTCCTTTACCATTTACCTCAGTGAACAAAAATCTTATCTTTCCTAGAGTTTCTATTCTAGTGGAGAAGACAGATAGTAAGCAATAAGTCAAATATATAGTATATTAAATCGTAGTATGTATAATAGAGAAAATACAGAGCAGGGGACAATTTTAAATGGGGATTATCAAGAAATTTATTTGAAAGATCATGATTTGATCTAAAAGAGGTGAGATAATGAGCTATGTGGGTATCTGGGGGAAGAACATTCCAGACAGAATCTTTATATATTGAAAAGTTTGATTCCTTAATAGCAATATAAGGAAATGACTATTATTTTCAGTAGTTCTTTTTCAAAATTAATTTTTCAAAAACAATTACAATTAAAGTATGTTACCTCTATAAGGTAAGATTTTTTCATTTTTTTGTTAACTGCTGTAATCCCAATATGAAGAAATGTGTCTATCACATGGTAGGGACTCAATAAACACCTGATGACCGAATAACTATTCTCTATAATAAAGTTCATTGTTAGATATGTATCAAATTATTTGTTTAACTTAAAAAAATATTTTCTTACCAATACTAGTTACTATTTTTGAGACCTAGTTAGTACTAGAAATTTGTTTCATTTTTATATTCAGACTTCAGAACATGCCTATGACTTAAGCAACAACACCGCTCCCTTTTTTAAAATGAGGAAAACAAAATTAGAAAGTATAAATAATAGGCCCAATGTTATGAAACTGAAAAGAAATGAAGCTAAATTTCTATTATTCTGAATCCAAAAATGAAAATATTAATCACTCACCATATTGCAAAATAATCTATTTATTAATCATTCTCTGGCTCTTTTAAAAAATGGGGAAGCCTCAGATTTGCCACTCAAAGAATCTTAGAATGAAATCATATTAGAAACCATAGATCGAAACTGTGTTATATAGAGAGCCCATTCTATGTGACTAAGACCAAATCAATAGATAGGGCCTTAGAGAGATTAAAAAGGAATTAAAACACTCCAAGTTGGTCCTTAACATGGATACAAGAGGAAATGGCTATGCCTTATCTGAGCAAACAAAACCTTATTAAATATAATATAGTCATCATATTAATGAACATCAGTATTTATTTATTAATTGTTCTTGACTTTTACAAATTTTTTATTTCATGTGCGTTTTTATCACAAAGCCTGGGGAGGTGATTTGAGAGATTTTATTAATGTTTGCAACTTTGATTTGGCACCTAGTATCATTGCTGCTCAGATTTAAGGGATAAAAAATTAAAATTTGAAACTAAACTGAGCCAGGTAGAGGTATGTTTACCTTATTTGCCACTTTCCATAATGCAGAAATGAAACTATGTATATAATGTATACAATATGACTTCAAATTTCAAAATCTAGTAAAAGTGTCTAAGAAAGTTTATATTTTCTTGAAACGTAAACAAAAATAACAAAAACTGATGTCATTTCAACCTCTCATTACTGAAGTGAAAAAGGCTACAGATATCTCCTACAATGCTAAACCATTTTAGCCATCTGTTCTAATTCATTTTCTCCAGAATTAATTTTCATAAATATAGGCACTTAGGATTTGCAAAGCCATGGTGATTTGGCAAAGGGCTGATTGAGTTTATTAAGTTATGAAATCACTCAATTAACAAGTCTTCACTTGGAACAACTGGAAAACAAGTGGTAGAATATTGTATTAGTCTGATAGTCCCTTCCATGATCTTTGTATCACTTTTCAGTTACAAAATAGAGCTAGAACATAGTTTTCAAGTAAAATATGGCTCTAGTGCCTGGATTATTAGGAAAGTACTTAATAAGTTAGTCAAAGATTTATTTAAAAATTGCTAACACCATAATTGTCACTTGTCAAAAATCTTTGAGGATTTTTTCCCCATTATCCCATTCTTCATTGTAGACTCAAGAAAGACGTGGAAACAATAATTCACTGTCAAAAGTCTATAGCTTTTGAATCCTTGTGGTAAGAGAGAAGAAATAGTAAATTAATTCTAAATGTTGTTGCGCTTTGGTACATGCTTTTTATATTCATACACAGTGCAATTAACAAATGTCTCTGTATTTAAAATAAATCCTAAAAAGACTTTTGACGATGGAAAATTGATCAAATAAAGAAAGTAGCAAACTTATATTGTAACACTATGAGACTAGACACCCTAAATAATGCTTCCAATTAAAACATCTAAATTAAAGAATACATTCTTTAAAAGAAATAGTTTAGTGTAGTAAATGGTTAGGTATTTTAATGCCAAGATGAATTTGTTACCATTTTGGAAACTCACTCAAATCAATGAAAACAATAGAAATTACGTTTATAGAAAAAAGCATTATCAGTGAAAAAAAATAGATCTCACTGTACCAACTATGAAAAATATCTTCTACAACGAATTTTGGGTATTTAGAGTAAAGCAATGAAGGGCATTCAAAGAAATACTTACATCCTCATAATGAGTATTTAGGTGTGTGTAATTAATTAACTAGTGTCCTTACAGCCACAAGATACAAAGCACCCAATGGTTAGTGGCATTCACGGGTGACAGGTGGATCTAAAATATGCATAAAAATTGTAATAGTGTGTTTAGTTACAAAATTGGTTAAGCAATTCAATGATTTCATCACGGACCTAGGCCTTTCCTCTACTCTTCTATGTGCCAACAATGTTTGCAAGTTGGCTGCAGCATCTCCAACCTCTCATACACACACAACAAAGTACAGAGACATAGAAAGCAGATGTAACCTGTTTGTACCTTGCACTGTTTTATACTGAACTAAATCATAACCACTATTTCCCTAGCTAGGAAAACTAGCTTGCTGGGAAGTTAATCACATCTAACCCCACTTCTCCTCACCCCACCAGCTGTGGAGCTCAGAAAAGTATTTGTCATTCCCAGCATTTACCTTGAGAACTAGGCTCTCCCAGAATATAAGATGACAAGGCAGTAAGACTGTTGAATAAGTTGTCATCACTAGTTGCCACAATATTGCAGGACTGGATGGCCCTTCTATAATCTTTGGTTTAAATGAAATAAATCTAAGATTCCAGCCATTTCATATAGGCTGCTGTAGAATTGAAAGAAAAACTATAATGCATAAGGGTATGTCAAGTCAATTACATTAATATAAAAATTTCACATGTGTTTTATGCGTGAAAATAATATCTGGAATGATACATGTGAATATATTAACAGCGATTGCCTTTTGGGACTTCTAGAAGTAAGGGTCAGATTTTGAAGAATATTTTACCATGCTTTATTATGCTTGCGTGTGTGTTATAGTTCATTATTTCTAACCATTTGCTCCTCCCTTCCATGGAAAATATCCCATTGACTTGCACCTTCTTCTTATTAGTAGAGTATACTTTCCATGTGATTTATTTCAACCCATTCAATGGGTGCCAAAATGACATATGCCTGTTCTGAGTAGATACTTGAGTACACTTGTATTTTCAGCAGTTCTCTTGCTCTTTTTCTCTCTTACAGAAAAGCAGTTGGTCCCAGGTAGGAGCTGGTCCCCAGAGCTGGTGTCAAAATGAGAAGACACTTAGAGCAGGGGTTCTTAATCTTTTTTGTTCCACGACCCCTTTGCCAGTCAGGTGAAAAACACAGACCCCTTACTAATTCCACAGTATACTGTGTATTATTTAATAAATATATCACACCCACATGAACATGTCCCCACAAGACTAATGTTTTATTGAATTTCATTTCAAGTTCATGAACACTTTAAGAACCCCTGACTTACAGCAAGAGCAAAGCCCATTGCCAACCCACGGTCAATCAGTAACATGTAATCAAAAACACTGAAGGGTTGGGCTCATTTTCAACTGTGGCCTCACTTAACAAAGGCTGAGAAAAATTTGTTTATAATAAAATTCAGGTGAAAGTGGACCTTGGAAAATTTTGTGAATTATTAAAGTCTCTTTTTAAATGGCTACTTTATAAAAAAATTGCAGTCATAACAACTAATGTGCCATAAAGTATTAGATTAAAAAATTATTTGTGTGTAACTGTCAGACACGCGATGAATTTATTCTTGTATTATGAATGTATCTAAGAGCAGAGAATAATTAATTTTCATTTTTGCTTATTCCACAGTGTAATATATTTTACCTACATTGTCACTTCAACTTTGTTACCTTAAAAATTCTAAAATGTTATTGAAATTCACGTAAAACTTGAGCTTAATCAAATTGTTACAACTAACCATAAGTTAAATTTAAAGTATACTAATAATGAGATAATCGTGGTTTATTGAATAAACCTAGAGGGAGCTCCAGATGGTCCAATTGCAGTCACAGTCATGAGGGGATTCCACAGATGGCAGGATTTGGGCAATGCAGATATTTCAACACGCTTATTTCAAAGAACTCCCGTCTTTTTTTTTGTCTTACAACACTAAAAACATTGACTTTTAGTAGTGATTCTCTTTTCCTGGAAAATTTCAGACAAAATGAGAGTGAGATGTTCCACAAAATAAACACATGAGATGAAAAGTTAAAGAGGAAGATTCATAAAACAAGTAGGTTCATGCCTATCAACAAGAAATTGAAAGAAACACCGAGTTTATTTTAATATTTATAATTCTTCACTTTTCTTTATTATAAATTTTATGGGTTTACAGAACAATGATTAATAAAATACAGGATTTCCATATACGACACTATTTTCAACACCTTGCACTGGTGTGGAGCATTTGGTACAACTGATGATAGCACATTTTTATCATTGTACTATTAAATATAGTCCATAATTTAACTTATGGTTCATTGTGTAGTATAGTTCCATGGATTTTTAAATGATTATTCTGTTACCACATATGCAATCTAACATTTCCCCTTTTAAACACATACAGTTATATATTTCAGTGCTGTTACTTATGTTCACAATATTGTGCTACCATCACTACCATCCATTACCAAAATATTTTCATAATTCCAAATATAAACACTATACATTTTAAACCTTAACTTCCCATTCTCTATCCCCACTCCAGCTCCTGGTAACCTATATTCTAGATTCTGACTCTATGAGTTCACTTATTCTAATTATAGCAAATCAATGAGATTATAGAATGAGTTGTCCTCTTTTATCTGGCTTATTTCACTCAACATGATGTCTTCAATCTTATACACAGAAAATCCTGCAAAATCTCGAACAAAATTCCTAGAGCTAATAGATGAATTCAGCAAAGTGGCAGGATATAAGATCAGCACCCAAACATCAGCAGTGTTTATACATATAAGCAATGAACAATCCGAAGAAGAAATCAAGAAAAAAAAAATCCACTCACAGTAGCAACTAAATGAATAAAATATCTAGGAATAAATCTAACCAAGGATGTGAAGGACTTGTGCATAAAAAATTACAAAATATTGTTGAAAGAAATCAAAGAGGACCTACATAAATGGAAGGACATTCTGAGTTCATGGACTGGAAAACTATATATCATTAAGAGGTCAAGACTACCCAAAGCAATTTATAAATTCAAAGCAAACAAATTAAAAATTCTAACAACCTTCTTTGCAGAGATGGAAAAGGCTATCATCAAATTTATATGTCATGGCAAAAGGCTTGGAATAGCTAAGGCCATCTTGAAAAAGAAGAATGAAGTTGGAGGACTCACACTCCTGTATCTTAAAGCTTATTACAAAGCCACATTAATCAAAACAGCCTGGTACTGGCAAAAGGACAGAAATAAAGTCTAATGGAATTGAATTGAGAGCTCAGAAATCAACAGAAGAGTTTTAATTTTTGAAAGAGGTAATAAAAAGTATTTAGTCCCCTACCCTAAAGTAAGATCTCCGCACGACCAAGGAAATATAAAATATAAGCAGTTATTATATACATATATTTATCAAATGATGGATGAATTTTTTGTATGACATTTCATTTATTCATCATAAAAACTACATCAATTATCTCTAAGAAACTCATACATACTGCAAGGAGTAGATACTATTATTATCAGGTTACATGTATGAATATGGCGTGTGTTCCCTTGATTTGTGTATGCAGTGACTATTTTGTTAGAAGAGAAAAGATAAATTTAGAGTTAAAGAATAGGTAATTTATACAAGTTCAGAAGGCTAATACATGGCAAAACCAGCACTTGAACCTAAATCTATCTCTTCATAAACAAATTTGAACTCTTCAATTATGCTGTCAATAAATCTCATTGAAGAATTCTTTATCAGGAAAGTCTTACATGAAGTTTGAAAAAGAAAATTGGGAATCTACATGGAACAATTAAAATTAGATTATTTGTAACAAGAATATACATTAAATAATACAGTTAAATATTCAATAATTTTGTTTCAAGGATTATCGGCTTTTGTATTTCAAGGCAAGAATTACACACAGTTGAAAGCTAAGGGCAATTTATAACATAAGATATTAGGGGGTCTTTGTTACGTTGATATCAATAATAAACGACAAAAGAGAAGATAAAATCTTGTTTATTTACAAACTCTTTTTGTACCAATTTTTACTCTTCATGGCCTGTTTCAATGTAATAGTTGTTTATGTATATGCATATGCGTATAATAATCTCCACAGTTTGTTACAAGAGCAGTCTCCCTTCAATCACTATTCACCATGGCTTACCAGCTTACACAATCTCTATTATGGATTCCAGCTTCTTGACTTAAATTTTTAGGTGGGAACCCCCAAAATACTTCCTCCTTTTAATAAATATCTTCATACATGGATCCTTCTGGTATTTTAAGTATTAATTTAATAACATTTTCTTTATAAATTATTATATTCATATAAGAATATTAAAACAATAATAATAGGCATATCAAGGAAAGTTTTCACCCTGTTTCAGAGGCCTAGGCTCCTTTTTGGGGGAAATTATTTTTAACAAGTCTTATTAGGATTGGTATAAGCAGCAGTTTTGAAAGGTTTATATTAACTCTATTTTCAATTTCTATATTTCAATAAAATTAGTGCTGAGAGTATTCTTTCTCTGCATGTGTAGACCTATTTTTATTATTTTATTCATTATTATGTAGGATTCCAGGGTATAGCTAAATTCTAATTTATCAATTCAGGAGGCTTTTCATGTATATTTAGGTTGCTTTTGATCTTTTGGTATATAAACAGTACTTGTAGTAAGCATCTTCAATATACATTGCCAATATGTGTTAATGTATTTGCAGGATATTTTCCCCAGGATGAATTGCTGGGTCCATCGTTGGCAGGAATTCTACTCTGGATAACATGCTTCTCCCAGTCCCTGTACTATTACATTTATAAGAATAAAAAGGAAGCCCTAGATCCCAGCCTGCCATGGCTAATTCCTGACCCTACTGGTCATTTTTCCCCCAAAACAGAAATCCTACTACTTTGTACTTTGAAACTCAGAAATCTCCCAAATCTTCAACTTCTTGAAATTTCCTTTAATTTCTTTCCTAACCCAAAATCTTATTATAATGTAAGGGCACTTTTCCTCTTGAATCCTTTCAAGTAGGACTGTTTCTTCTTCTATAATCCTGATCATAACATTACAGCTGAGGGGTATAGATGGTCTTTGCCCCTCATTTCTGTCTCTAGGCCATACCCTTCTCATCCCTAAAGACGTTCAGTCGCAGGTGATCAGAACTAACCACCCATTCAACCTCTTTATATAACTTATATCCTGACTTCTGTTTCAATCTTACTCACTCTTTCAAGATTTAATATTCTAACTGTTATTTTCTCTAATGTTCCCTGACACAATCCACATAAATGATCCTGCCTCTAAGGGCCTTGACCTTTTCTACACCAAATATTGTATGCTCTCAATAAGTCAATTACTCCCAAACTCATATCATAGATTCTGTTATTACCAATAAATGCATCTCCATTGTCCCCCCAACCAAAAAAAAAATTTTAATTTGAACCATATTACTTTTCAACCACCACCTGCCTTCCTTCTAGTTTCCTGACTCTAACAATCCATTGACTCCATTATGGTCTGCAACTCATGAACCTTCTTTGTCTATAACATCTAACATAGCCTGGACTCACTTCACTTCAGCTTAAATCTCATCATTATAATTTGTCCTTTGCATACACACTCAATTCAAAATACATTGTCTCTCCATTGCTTTATACTACTCACTTAGAAAAAGAAAGCAGCAATAATAATAAAACATTTTTAAAAATATTCTTCTCTTATACCACACGTTTAGCAATGGACCTGTATGTGATTGATGTGAAATATATGACCATGCTGACTGATCTGTCTTTAAATAAGATGAGAGTAAACTCATGGAGACTTTAGTTTTTGCAATTATTCCTAACTTTGCTAGGCTCACCTATGTTCCTATTTCATTCTTTGTCATCCCTTCTTAAACAAAAAAACACATCATCTTCGAGCTTCCTTTTCAGCAGAATGTTTGCTTTCTTATTTTTCTGAGAAATTAGAAAAATGAGGAGATATTTCAACTTCCAATGACATGTTTTACTAATATATCAGCATCTCCATCCACAGAATCTTCATTAATCTCCCTATTAAGCAATCTTTTTAAAAACACCTGCCTATATTCAAAGTTTCCAATTGATCTTGTAGGCCTTATATGTTTGTTTATCTGTTTGCTTCTTTAGTTGTTTGGTTTACAGCTACAAACACATGACAAATTTAATTTCTTATGAGAATAACACAATTCAAATATATTAGACTCTCCAACTGTGTTGAATAGAGTGAAATAGACACATATGAAAAGATTCCCAAGCTCTATGTTTACATAAATCTAATTGTACATACTGATGAATGTTGTATAGTTGATATGTATCTTTGTTAAGTCCTGCCTATATGATCATTTGGGGTTTAATAAAATGAATGATTACATCTATTTGCTACTAGTATATTATTAAAACTATGGAGAATTTTTAAATAGTTATTCCATACTCTTAAAATAGTTATTCCATACAGCAGTAGCTATGGCTAGTATGGATTATATAGCAAGAAGATTTTATAGATACTAAGCTGATAAATTGCAATGTCATGACAAGGAAAGACTGTTTTGCTGTAGTATTTAGAATTTTTTTTAGAAAAATATAAGGCTTGATTATAAAAAACTAGGTACTATCACCTAGTGACTTTGGATAAGTTCTTAATTTCAGTGCTAAATTAAATGACTCCATTGCCCTACTACATTGGGGAGGGGAAAGTAAATGGGTCACCTTGTTTCACAATGTGAATAAGTGTCATCTTTTATATTGCTAGTCTCTGCATTGTGTTAGGCAAGCTGATTTTATGTGTTGGAGCAAAATCCATGGCTCATAAACTCAACAGAGGTGAGTGAGTTATGATAGTCTTGGAAATACATTAATGAAATTCTGCAAACATCAGTATGGTACATTAGTCTTCATCACATTTGGCTTTATTAAACATACAGATAGATGGGAGGTTGTCATGTATGCCAATTGATTTGCTTTCTCAAAATGACCTAAGGAAATTTAAAAGTATTTTTTCAACTATTTTAAAATCATGTCTGAATGATAAATTTTCATAGTTTGGTGATTTAATGAATGAGACAGTTTAGCATTTTATCATCATCATGATTTAATATTCATCAAGGACCTATAATATGGACTACGCCATATAAAACAAGGACACTTCAAAGACACAGTCTCTTCCCTTAATAATGTATGTGTTTTTTCTTCTCCAAAGACTGGAGAAAATGTAATATTTGCCTGGGTGAACATGTTTTGAAAGCTTAAATTTTCCAGCAGGAAAAAAAATGGAGCTTAAGCTCTCAGGAAGGATTAATTTGATCTCTTCATTTCCAGACAAATATAGGTATCAAAATGAAATTTATAGCAACTAATAATAAAAATTAAAAATTTGAGCTTTTTAAAGGAAAAGTTACAATATCTATTTAATTAAATGAATGTTCAGTTTTGTTTTTGTTTTTTACATTGGGGCAATATATAACAGATCCTAAATTTTCAAACTGGAAGGTTGCAGTAATCTTCAAAATGTGATGTAAAAGGCCTTGCCCTATTCAAAATAGCAGAATGAGACACTTTAGAACACCGTCCCCTCCACAGAAGCTTTGAACAACCAATAAGAACTGACATAAACATTTTTCTCGCCAAGAAATACTTAAGGGACTGCAGTAACAGGAGCTCCAAATCAAGAAAAAGTATACTTTAAAAGTGGTAATATCTCATGGCAATCTTCTGGCCACTCGCCACACTCTTCACCAGTGTGGATCCCTGGTGCTACTTAAGGAGGGAGCAGAGTAACCCTCATGCACATACTGGGAGCATATATTTTTGATCCAATCTGTCTGGTGGTAGTCTGAGGGACTTCCTATCCCAGAAATTGCCCTGTGTATAAAAGGCAGTTCACAGAGTTCTCCTACAGAACATTGTGGTAAAGCAATCAAGTGACTGCCTGGGGCAAGGGACTTCTGGCTATAGGAAATATACTGCAGTGCTTAGGACTGTGAGGAAACTGTTTCCTAGGAAGAAAGAAATATGTAACTGTGTAAAGGAGGGAAATCCTAGGGTAACATATGCATGCTCAAAAAAAGACACATCTGCAGAAATTATCAGGAATTTACCTATGCTATGCTTCTAAACTCATTGTATGGATAAGTGCTGAAACAGAACACTTGCACAGATCAATTTGCAAAGGCTGGTAAAAGTATTTTCTTAGTTTCTTCTTCCTTCTCCTCCTCCTTCTTTTCTTCTTCTTTCCCTATTTCTTCTTTGTCTTTGTCTGCTTATTCATTATCAGCTCCTGGCATTCAAAGATAGCTTTGCCTTTAACATCAACTGGTAACAAGATTAAGAAACAGATGTCTCAGTGTTTAAATTCCAACAATAACACATAAAAATATATAACTCTTCAGATTTCCACAACAGATTACAAAACATACAAAGAAATAAGAAGTGGTAGCTCAGGCAAAGGAGATGATTAAAGCATTAGAAACCATCAAAAAGGAAGATCAGACTTGGGACTAATAAGACAAAGACTTTATAATAATGGTCCTAAATATCCTCAAAGAGCAAAAGGAAAACATTAAGAAATAATTAAAGGAAATCAGGAAAACAATAGACAAACAGAAAGAGAATATTAATAGAGAGATGGAAATTTTGGAAAGGAACAAACAAGACAGACAACTACAGTAACAGAAATAAAAAATTCCCTAGAGGAGTTCTACAGTGGAATGGGCTTAGCAGAACAAAGAATCAATGAACTTAAGGATAAGACAATTGAAACCATCCAGTCTGAGGAGAAAAATGAAGAAAAATGAACAGATACTGATGAACCCATGGGGCACCATTAAGCATACCAATATATGCATTATAGGAATCTCAGAAGAAGAATAAGAGAGAAAGGAGGAGAGAGAATGCTCAAAGGGATAATGACTGAAAATTCCTAAATTTATTGAGAGATATGCATATATATCTAATACATGTAATGAATTCCAAACAGGATAAACCCAAAGAGACCTAAAACACAGTGTATAATAATGAAACATTTGAATGCCAAAGATAGAATTCTGAAAGGTCCAAGAGAAAAGCATTGTGTTATGTACAAGGAGGCCTCAATAAGACTAGCTGTAAAATTCTCATCAGAATCCATGGAGGCAAGAAGGCAGTGGGATGACATATGAAAGGTGCTGAAAACCAAAAAAATTGCCAAGCACTATATATCTGGCAAATCGCTTTTCTCAAATGAGGGAGAGATTAAGTCATTCCCAGATTAACTAAAGCTGAGTGAGTTTGTCACCACTACACTGTCACTAGAATATAGACTAAAGAGAGTTCTATAGGTTTAAAGGAAAGGCCAATAGAATATAGATTGAAGCCACATGAAATTAAGATCTCTAGTGAGGGTAATGTTATAGTAAATATAAATGTCAATACAAATGCATAAAATATAATGATAAATCAGAGGTTTTTGACTCATAATGTGTAAACATGTAACCTGTGATAAGAACTATATAAAAGTTGGGGACAGAGGAGTATAGGAATATAGCTTGTGTATACTATTGAAATTAAGTTGGTATCAAACCAAAAGAAATTGCTAGTGTGTTAAATTTAAGCTCGATGGTAAATACAAAGAAAATATTGTATAAGATGCAAGTTCATGGAGACAGAAAATAGATTCAGGTTCCCAGGGAAATGAGAAGTTAATGCATAATGGGCATAGGATTTCTGTTAGGAGTAATGGGAAAGCTGTAGCAATAGAAGGTGAGGAGGGTACTGCACTGTTGTAGTACTGCAGTATCCCACTGAATGTTCTACTTGGGGTTGGTTGAACTGGGAAAGTTTATGTTGTATATTTGGTCCCACAATAAAAAGAAAGAGCAACTAAAGTTACAATGAAAATTAAGTGTAATACTTGATTCTGAATGCAAGCTAACAAGGGAGGAGAAAAGGCTCAATGAAATATTATTGAGAAATATGAAGATAGTGAAATATAGACTGTAAACTTTATATCAATGTTAAATTAATGAATTGACAACTGAAATTAAGGTGATTATGTAAGTGAATATCCTTGTTCTTAGGAAATTTACATAGCAGTAGTAAGTATACAAAGATCATAATATATTCAAGCTATACTCATGGGTTCAGAAAATGAATTGATAAATAACAAGCAGACAGACAGGCAAGGCAGATAGACAGTTATAGATAGATAGATAGATAGATAGATAGATAGATAGATAGATAGATAGATAATAGAATGAAATGTCTGATGTAAAAAAAAATGTTAAAATTGCTGAATCTTGGTATACGGGGTGGATAGGGATATATTGGAGTTCTCTACATGGGGTTTGTGTTATTTTTGTAACTGTTCTGTAAGTTTGAAAGTACAAGCTAAAAAAAGCATTAAAATGTTATGTACATTTATCCTGAAATATTATAAAAGCATTCTGAATGCCTGGTTGAGATCTATAGGGCATTCCTGTTGTAATATATGCTATATATTACTATCAAAATAAACTATCTCAAACACCAAAGTCATCTTTCTTCCCAGCCTTAGCTCCCTTTTTCTCCTATGTACATTCTTTGCTACAACCAAACTTTTCTGTTTACTGTGTGTACTCATATTAATCCCTTTTTACAGCCCCCATTATATATACCCTATTGACTATATCTGCTGTATATTGCAAGGTAAAAATAATTTTACATTACAGTACCCTTATAATGGTTGTTGCACAAATTCCTCAAGGAAAGATGCTCCCTTATTTCAGTTGCTATTATATATAAAATTGTGTAATGACTAATGGGTGGAACTTTTTAAATATTTGAAGGATGAAAAATTATGGGGATTAATATACACCAAGAGGATTTTTAAATGCAAGAAAAGTCTATGATTCTAATTAGAGAATTAGAGAAATCATAAATTTCATTTTAGTAATTGCATAAAATGTGGATATATTTAGATGTATATATCTGTAGGATTTTTGTGATATTTTAATGGCCTCCAGACTTCTGACATTGTCACTAAAGGAGAGTATAGGTTGGTCTATTGTGGAAGAACTCAAATGTAAGTTATTTTATATACTTTTAAATTTGAGTTTTATAGTATCAGTTCTCAGGTAGTTTAGCAGTATTCTTGTAAAAAATTTTAATTTCACTAACAATGTGGCAACATAAAATTTTTTGATTACTAAATTTCCAAATATATTTATTTCATTATTACATAAATATTAATATATATATATAGAAGTCTTTTTTTGAAAACATTAAATGACATTGTCTCTTTAGTATATTCCAATCAAATTTTTATGTATTCTACTGAAAGCAGTGTATATTAATATAGACCATTAAAGTTATGCTTACTTGCCAAGTAACATCCACTTAAGAGTACAAATTTTACCCCCATACTCAAATATTCATATTTCCTCATGTTAATGCAATGGAAAAGAATGGTGAAAGATAGTGGATTGGCTTCATTCATTTATTTATTCTCTTTCCCAAGATACTGATAATGATAGAAAGGGAGTAAAAATGCTATGAAGCAAACAAAGAGAATCAGACTGAGTGTCATCAAGGGTAATTAAGATGATTTTAAATAATTCCTACATTCTGATAATTTCACATATTGTTAGTTCAGGCTTACTAGAATATATCCTGTAAATTCTTATCCCAATTCTTCCTAACTGGGTTGCCAGCTTGTAAACTATTTTATGTCAACTAGATGTGCTTCTTTAAGGTTTATTTTCATACATGCTTAATATGGTGTGACTGAATGCTGGGGAAGTGATTTCTTGGCAATCACTTCCAGCTGTTTAGACGTAGTCATAGGTAACTTCTGTTATCAATTAATTAGGTAACAAATGTAGAAACAATACTTTTAGTTCCTTAGTTGTGGTACTATGTAGCTTTAGTATTTGGTTCTAGGACTATCTGGAAGATTCTGTGACCCACTTAATATCCATTAATCAAATATTTTTTCTTTAACTATCAAAAGTGGATTTTACTGTTTGCAAGTGTGTTTTCTACAGGAAAAAACAATAATTACTTTAAGAAGTGAAAGCAGTTAATGTAGCTTCATGAATATGCCAATCTTAGACTGTTTATATGATCTGGTGGGAATTCAGTATTTTATAGCACAATACTCTAGGAGTTAAAATTACTCACTGGTCCATGAGCTACTAAAAATTTCATTCTTGTTCAACTGGATCATAGTGTCTATGGAATGCAAGGCTTTGACATACCTAGGGTTATTTCAAATTACACTAACAATTTTAATGACAAAATAGGACAACTCGGTTATTAAATTCTTAGCTCAAGTCACTGTAATAGAAAATGGATATTTCAATAGTGCTCTACTCTCTTACTTCCTGCAGCCAGAGTGCTAATGAAATGGAAAATCAAATGCATGGTCTGATTTGGCAAATTCCTGAATTACAAAATAGAATTTGTAGGCTTTCTAGGCCTCATGTAAGCAGTTTCGGGAATTAATTAGAAATAAGTATGACCAGAAAATTAGAGTAGATACATATGAGACATTTGATAATATCAAACACACAGAAAATTCCTCATCCAGAGAAGAAGCCTGTTACTCTTTTCTTCTGTTTAGTAAAGCTATTGCTACCTTACATGAAGATCCTGTAATGATCTTGCCTGAGATAGTTGTCCAATAATGGCAAGAGTGTTCAATTTACACCATACCCCAACTACCCTTCATTGCCTACAAAACCAGAAACACATTATTATTCCCCAAAGCCAAATTAATATTTGTATTTAAGAAGAGGAAGTTTACTGGCCAAAATAATGCATTTTTTTTTCTCTTATATGTACAAATGAAATTTGGATATGTATGTAGAAATTGATTTCTGTGGGGCTATTAAAGGGAATGAGAAACATCATTTTAGACAATGTTAAATTTATAAATATGAATTCACTTGCCAGAGATTTTGAAAGTGACATGCTTCCTCAGTAATCTGACTCAATGGTTCCATATAAATGAAGTTAAAATGTTAGAAACCCCTTGATATACTATCCAAGTCTGTTTTAGACTGAAATGTTGGAGTGGATTTATATTGCATGCTTTGCTTTTAGATATGTTCCTTGATTGGGCCAAGATATTAATTATTTTAATAGGCATAGGGAAATTCTTCGGTGAGGGGAAAGCAAGCATCTTTAGAAAGAATATTTTGGCTCTTTTCTAAAGTCTAGAGATGTAGATGTTAAATGCTGCCAATGAAAAGTGTGACCTGATTTCAATGGGAATGATAAGATGAGGCTACCAGTACTAAACTTCAAGAGGTAAAGTATGCTTTATTATCCTCACAGTAACTAGGCTTTGACTTTAATCAGAATAGAATGACCTCCAAGACTACTTGATATAGCTAATTAATCATGGGTTCCTGAGATCAATTTATTGGACACAAGTTGTATAATTATTCAAATAGGATTATATAATTAAAACAAACAAAATATCCTGGAAAATAGCACCATGACAAGTCATCACTTTATAAAATTTCCGCCCTTATTCAACTTTTAGTGTGAATCAATTCATAGGCCCAAACTTCTTGTATAAAGGGTCAATAGTGTACCCCTAGGCAAGAACTCCATTATAGGTGCCTGCTATAAATCATACTTCTCACTTTTCCTAACAGACCTTTGCCTGTTTACCAACCTAACTCTGTTACTGGAGGGAAAAATGTTATGGCCAACTTTCATAATAATTTTATATTTTTTCTGTGCTGTATTTATAACTAGGACTCATAATGCCACAGTTTCCATGGTGGTGGCTTATGAGTTTCTTGTGAAAAATATGTTTGTCCAAGTCCATTTTACTAGGGTTTATTGAGTCAGGAAATGCATACTGTGGTTATTTTCTTGAGTGAGATGAGTTAGAGTAAAAGTATTCAGAAATTTGAAGAATCACAACATTGACTCTCAGTCCCATGGAGTCAAATCTTTTAAAATGGAAGAGTCAAGGGAGAGAAACTACAGCTTCATGTCCTCTCTAGATTTGAAACCCAAAAGCACTATCATATCCCTGGGGTAATTTTTAAGATTGCCACTAACAAAGATCTGAAAAAAGTCAAGTTTCTTGATTTCTGTCATAATCATTTTAGCTCTTCTGTTTGCCTTTTGAAAAAGATAATTAGGATGAAGGGAATAGAGAATAAAAGAAGATAATTGAAAGCTTAATTGAATGGTGCCATTGGCGACTGTTCTTGTTCTAAGTATACCCACGTGACCAGAGCAACTCAACCTGACCCTCATACCTAGCATGCAGCTATCCATCACTCAAAACCTTTTCCTCTATCTCAAGGATTAGAGAACACCAGAAGCAGGTTTTCTTATCCTGATAAGGACGTTAGTTTACATTCACAATCTTGTCTCAGGGTTATATTAATTTCTAAATCCATGCCAGGGACATTGATCATTGCACAGTCACACTGGATGCTATTTTGTTCTGCTAACTTGATTACTGGCCATTTAAACCTGGGAAAGAAAAGGTAGGTGGTATGTTCATAGTGCTGGGAAGACACAGGTGTATCTGAAGGAAATTGATTTATCTCATAAAAAGAAAGAGATCAGTCATCTTACCAAAATTTTCTGAGTATCCTGTCTTGGAGAATAATTGTATATTTGTCAAAAATGAAAGAAATTGGTTTAATATTTCAATCCAAACAACAGTAAACAGAAACATTGCTTGTGTGGTTTATTTTTAAATTTATAGACAATGTCCAACAACATAAAGCATCATTGGTTCTGGTGTCCTGAAAGGCTATGAGCTATGACTGAGGCAAAGAGAAAGAGAATGTCTTCAGCTGGTTCCTGCTGCAGTTCAAATAACACTGCTTTATGGGTCCTCTGAACCAGTGATTCAATGGTACTAAAACTGTGGCAGATGAGAGTGCTTCAGGAAGTTTAGGGTAGCCTGGATCAAACAGATTTTCTGGCAGTCACTGTGGCACAGGCATTTTATTCTTCTGGAGTACAAATGAGAGAGTTTATGTAAATCAGTCTCAGGTGTCATAGGTGCCAAGCTGTAGTAATGGTGCTCTTTGCCCTAGCAAATCACTTGTGGTATGGATGAGTACTCTTCTGACTTTCATTTTGAGATTTACTTACCATAAACAAACTAAGATACTTGATAAAAGCCAGAATTTGCATTAACTGAAAAAAACTCAAGGTAAAAAATATAAAAAGAAAGTAATCCTGTGTAAATAATGGTAGGTTCTGGAAATTATGGCTAACAGCTATATAACATTTTTCTAGTTAGAAAAACAGAATAAAGGTAAAAAAGAATATGAAGAGGAAACATGAAGATTTATTGTTTGTAACTTATCTGGAAATGGAGAAAATATTACTATTCAGATTCAGAAAGCCCAGGAAAAACTAATTGCAATAAATAAAAAGATGTCCATCATTAAACACTTTTCAGCACACTTAAAGAAAAATATTTTTTGCAGTTTATAAAGGACTACAGTAAGAGGATTAAGACCCACCTTGGGCTATGCCTTACTGGAGTAATCTGAACAAATCGTCCTAAACTGAGTCTAATCTAATCAAAGGTTCACAATAGGTTCATACCCATAGCGATGGACCCCTTCAAGAGCAGCATAATTTTCTGGGGTCTACAAAATACTCAAACCACCACACCCACAACAAAAACTGGACAGGTCTTACAATTCCATAAGCAAATATGATTTTTCTTCCTAGGTGTATTAGTCAGCCAAAGGGGTGCTGATGCAAAATACCATAAATCGGTTGGTCTTTATAAAGGGTATTTATTTGGGGTAGCAGCTTACAGTTACCTGGCCATAGATCATAAGTTTCTTCCTTCACCAAAGTCTGTTGCCACGTGTTGGAGCAAAACAGCTGCCGAAGTTTGCCTGGGTTCAGGCTTCCTGGATTCCTCTCTTCCAGGGCTCCATTTCTCTGTGGGCTTAGCATCTTTGGTTCCTCCAAAAGGTCAGCTGTAGACTATGAGGCTCTCTAGGCTTTGCCTCTCTCCACAAGGCCAGCTGTGAACTGTCAGGTGAACGGCTCGTCTCTATTCCTGGGGCCTTCTCTCCTTGGTCATCAGAACTCCAACATCAAAACTACTCCAACTCTGTCATTTGCCATGTTCTTTTACCTTTGAGACCCCACCCACCAAGGGGCGGGGCTCAATGCCCTACTGACGTGGCCCAGTCAATGCCCTAATCATAACTTAATCATGCCCAGATTAACAGACCAGTTTGCAAACATAATCCAATATCTATTTTTGGAATTCATAACTATATCAAACTGCCAAACTGCTACACTAGGCTACACAATTACTTGACTACACAGCCCAATGTGGATATGAAATGTTTGGATCCAGTTTGAGGAGAATAAGCATTATCTTATGAAACTCAAATTTGCTTCTTGTTTATTTCTTATATTGTCTTGGCTAGTGGGAAATGGCTGCTTCCATTTTTTTTTTTCAATTAATCAAAAGCAACAAAGAAATCAAGTCTTTCAGATGCATTTACCTATATTTTCCATTCCCAGGTTTCAGATGTCAATTGCTTCACTACTATGTCTCTAATTATAAAACACAAGACTATTCAATATTGCACATTTAGGATTTCCTTTGAAGCTCTGCCAAGATACTCAACTGAATTGTTCAATACTGTCAATCAGGTAACTACAAGAGATGAGTCTAATTTAAAGTTGCCATGGATATCCTCTGATTTAAATCTATTCTTATACTCTGCACAGGAATACATATAATGTACATTAACACTAATGTAAATGTTAAATCCCTTCTAAAGTTCATAAAAGAAGTTCAGAATAAATAAAATGTGTACTCTTGAATGGTGAAATCAATATTAAAATGCCAATTAATCTCAAAACGATCTTTACATTAAATGTTATCCTAAAAGTAATCAGATAGCCAATTATGATGAAGAATTCAAAAAGATTGTTCTATGATATATATCCTTGTGTATCTAAAGTCATTTGAGAAGTAGAGAAAAGGGAAAAATTTAAAAGAAATTTGGACATATTACAAAACCATTAAACCGATTATTAAAAAGACAAATCTAACAATAGAAATGTATAAAGTGTGTATATATATATGTACATCCATTCTAGTATATAGATATACATGGATATAAACTTATTCTAGTTTGTGTGCATTTGTGTGTATGTGTATATATACATACACACACATTCTAGAATAAAGATGGGGAAAACGAATGAGTAGAGAGTGGCAAACTATTTCACAGATGATATTAAGCAAGTTGATTCATTTTGCGGAAAAGAATAAAATGAGATCTCTAGATCGTCTACAGAGGTAGACTTCAGGTTCATCTGGCTTAAATGTTTTTAGATAAATAATAAAGCAAATTTGAGGAGGAAATGTACAACAAATATGTGCAACATGGGTTTTAGGAAAATACTTTTAATCTTCTAATGTGTTTTATTTTCTGAATAAAAATATAAAACTGATATTGAATAGAATTTTGGTAAAGTATAAGAAAGAAACTATAATGATTTTTGTTAAAATTAGCAAAAAATTGTTTCCAGGGTGCTCAACAGTATCTTATTGAAATAAATCTAAAAAGAAAAACATCAATTTAGTTTATTTAATTATTCAACCATTTTTATTAAGTATATATGAGAAGCTAGGCTCAAGATATAATAATAAGGGGAAATAGTTCTTGCTCCATTGAGATTTCATTACATTGAATGGAAAAAGACTATAAAGAAATTTAAAAATGCTTATCTTGGGTGCTGTGTTGTACACAGATTCATACCTCTTCTTCTGCCCCAGTACATGCCTATGTTTTAATCTTTAGAATTTGTATAATTCATGTTACGTTACATGGCAAAAGAACTTTGCAAATGTAATTAATTTAAGGACTTGAAATGAGATTAATCTCAATTATCAAGGTGAGGTCAATCAAATCACAAGGGTCCTTGAAAGCTGGGAACATTTCCAGGCTGTGATCACAGAAGAATGAGATGACCAGAGAAGGATTAGAGAGGATGGAGGTGAGAAGGACTCAATATGATCTGGATGGCTTTGAAAAAGGAAGGAAGGAAGTTATTAGTCAAGGAATGTAGGAGTCTGTAGAAGATGGGAACAACCCTCAGCTGACAGCCACCAGGAAAATGAGGTCCTCAGTCCTACAACTGCAATGAACTGAATTCAGCCAATAACTAAATGAGCAAGCAAATGGCTCCTCCCCTAGAACCTCTACAAAGGAAAACAGTCCTGTTGATACCTTCTTTTAGTCCAGTGAGGCTCAGGTCAGATTTAGGATCTACAGAACTATAACATAGTAAGTTCTGTTAAGTCACTAAGCCACTAAGCTTATGACAGCAAGTAGATAACTAATACACACTGTTAAAAGCTAAATGAAGCAAGATATAAAATCAAAATAATCTGGATTGGGGAAAGAGTAAACTCTTATGTACTATGATTGTTTGAAGCTGCATGTTCTAAAATCTAATTCATTTCTGTAGATATAAATTCAATGTAAGTAGGACATTTTCTAAGGCTACTTCAGTTAAGGTGTGAGCAGCCTCATTCAGGATGGGTCTTAATCCTAATGAAGTCCTTTATAAATGGAATGAATACAGAGAGACACAGAGAGAGAAAACCATGTAAGCTGGATGCTGAAATCAAAGAAAAATGGAAGAGAACGAAAAGAGCAGCAGATGCCGCCATATGCCTTGCCATGTGGCAGAGGATCCAAGGGTCGCCATAGCCAGTCTTTGGGTGGAAAGCATCACCTTGATGATGTCTTGATTGGACATTTTCCTCAAAACTATAAACTAATAAATTCACATTGTTCAAGTTGAACCATTTCATGGTATTTGCTTCAAGCAGCCTAGGAAACTAAATCATGTCCTAAAGTAGTATTGACTCTGAAACAGTTGACTTCTGATTAAATACCTTAACAATATAAAGCAGTAAGTCCTTTTACTATCTGGAGAAAAGGGAATTATAGGAAGAGGCAATGGCAAATGCAAAGTCCCTCAGTCTGAAGTATGCTTTGTGTGTTCAAAGAACAGAAATGAGATTAGTGTGGCTGCAACAGAAAGAGAGAGAAATCACAGGAGAAAAGATCACAGAGATTATCATGAAGCTGTGGCTTCACCAGCCCCTGATAGAAGTAAACTTCCTATTGAAGTTATTTTCCTATTCAAGTTATTAAAGTTTCTATTGCCTTAGTTTTAAAACTTCATTCCTTCTATGTACATTAATAGGAAACTTATCTCACCTTATGCATAGTAATGAAACTGTTAGATGATCTAATCCCAAGATCCAAGTTGCATTCTGTTTTTGTCTTTCACATTAGACCTAGAATAAACTGGTTCTGGTCACTAGTATATACACATTTAAGAGAAGCTTGACCTGAAAATTACCTTTGCTTCATTATATTAGTAAAAATCATGCCCACAGTGCCATTGCACTGCCATTTTCTTACCCGCAATATACGACCAAGCATGTTTTGAAACAGCATGATCAACTCAGAACCACCTCCTACCCCACATAATCTCACTCCATCTATCTCATTATACTAAACCAGCCCCCAAAAAATCACATATAAATCAGCACAACTTTCAGCTCAGGGAGACTGATATGAGGAAATTACTGTCCTCCAGTCTCCTCTGGGCTGGCCCTTGCTAATAAACTCTTTTCTTAAAATTCTGGTGTCACTGTATTGGCATGGTACACATTGGGCAAAAGACTCAATTGAGCAATTTCAGTCAAAACATGATAAGTCAGATTTTTACAGGCCAATATATGTTATTTTTCTTTTACTTTGAAATTGTAAATAATAGAAAATTTAAAGGAAAGGAAAGATATTTATGGTTTATGTTTTATAAATATGTTTGACTATTGTGAGAATAAACCATGTGGTGGGGGGGAATGGAACGAAGATACAAATAAAAAATAAATTTTAATAATTGCATTTGGAGAAGTAAATTATTATTTGTATCAACAGTGTAGGTTCAAATAGGTGGTATTAAGTGACCAGAATCTGGATTTTGAAAGTAGACCCAAGAATGATGGAATTAGTATGAGTCAAGAATGGTTACAAGTATTATTTTGTACTAACTATATGGTCCAATCTTTGATGTGTCAAATTTTAGATAGCTTAGACATTCAAATAAAAAAGTTAAGTAGGCGTTGAATAGGAGTTAAATAAGATATTAATGTAAGTTATACATAAAGTAAAGTAGAACTTGGATATAAATTCAAGGTGAAGGGCTTGGTCTGACATACCTATTTGTATATCCTCATTTTTAAACAGGTATTTTAAAGTTTGGGATGAAAGTGGAGACTTTGGAAATGAATGCATATAGAAATGAGATAAGATTTTAGGATTAAGTTTTGGTATAAAATAATGTTTAGAAATTGATAAAACAAGGGACAAGCTATTACTGTGAGGTAATGGCTAATGATGGAGTGTTGTACTGGAAATAAATTTAAGAATATGTTTAAAAAGGACATAAGGACATGGACTGACCATTTCCAAATGTTACTCATAGGTCAGGACTGAAGGTTAGACTAGATTTGTCTATATAGATGCCATCATTGACCTCAATTACAAATCAGTCAGTAGTGAGTTGTGAAGAAAATTCTGATTGGAGTGGTGACAAGGAAAAACAGAAGAAATGCTAGTGATTATAAATCTAGACAACTCTTGAGAACTTTTGCTATCAGGGAAAAGATTTGGGTGATTAGAAGATTTGAGATCAAAGCAAGTTTTTCTCACTCTCTCTCTCTCTCTAATTTGGTGGATACTGTAGTGTATTTGGATGGCGATGGCAATTATTGATCAAAGAAATAAATATTGTTGATTCAGAAAAAGGTGAGACAATTGCTAGACCAATGCATTTTGAAAAATCCATCCATATTTGTTGATAGATGTGATGGTAAGAACAAGGAAATTATCAATAAAATTATCACTTCTAAAGTAGAAAAAATGTACACTTGGTGCAATAATATTAAGCTGATGCCACAATATCAATGTACATAGACTCCTAAGAGAGTAAATTTCAGCAAAACAGTTAAAACTTCAAATCACCATTGCATGGTGCAATAGATCAAGAAGTTTCTCTAAAGTGTGAGAATTTGCCTTTTTTTCATTACAATAAAAAAATCACACTGAAAGAATTGCTGAGTTCCACATTTCTCCATGGAAATTAACCAATTTAAACAAACAAAGAGCAGTGAAATGTGATGCACTCGCAATTAAGAGTAGTTCAGTATATTCAGCATCAGCATACGATTTTTCTTGGGGCTACTATTGTCTCCAGAGTATTCAGTAACTGTATAAAGGGTCAGGCTTATTCAATTATTAAATATCCTACTGGGAGACTGCTGCCTAACCCATTTCTTTTCTGAGCAGAATTGCAGGTTTGAGGGATGTGTGGGTGTTTGGTTTTCTGCAAATGCTTGCAGCTGAGCCAAATTTAAAGCTCTCAGGTCAATAATTTTGCATGATCTTTATTCATAGCAAATTTCTCTTCAGTTCAGTAATATAGTTTTAAATTGCCAACCTCAGATTTTTATCTTGTACACTTTTTATGCCTTTGTTTTAATATTTTGTTTTTGTGTGGAGACAATGACTATGCTTTTGAAGCCTTTCTTACCAAAACAATTTTATTTTCTTGTTATATATTGTTAATGTAAAAATAATTTAATGATAATTCTTGCAGATAAATAGTGGAGATAAATGAAAATGTGCAATTTTGAAGAAATCTGAGACAAAACATTTAACAATCACTTTGTTTTATTTATATACCAAACAAATAGTTTTGAATATTATAAATATTTCCCATTAAAAAGCAAATAAAACATTTTTCATGGGTTTTCAAATATATTGGTAATCCCATTGTTTTACTGTTAGTATTCATTTATATTTCTTGAAAAGATAATTTAATTGTTAAACAGCTGAATCATCTTTCCATCTTTCAAAAACCTTATTACAAGCTAAATAAAAGAAAAATATCTGGATCTTTAAAAATTGAGATTTTTTTACTTAAGAAAGTAAGAAAAAGTACCCAATATATAGTGAAATTTTGTTAGCTTCTGTTGAAATACACTATGTATATAAAGTAAATGATTTGATTATAGTGCCGTAAAAATTTTTAAAGTATAATTTTCATACAATTTATTTCTGTTATATCTGATTCCTTTTCAAAAATTAGTACATACTGAAATGATAATTTTCACTATAAAGTCTATCCTGTTCACTAAATAATATATGCCAATATATTTGTTTTATGTAGTAGAAAATGCATATGTAAAAATTCCTATACCTTTTATTTTTTAGAATATAAATGCTCAAAGATCCCAGTTTTTCAATTTAGGCATATTTTGTAGGCTGGAAAAGGAAAAATATCACAATGTAAATAAAATACTTCAACAGCATCGGGACATAACCTAATAGATTTATTTTTAGTTTTAAGACAGATTTTTAATTAAATGTTTAATTTCCAAAATATTTAACTAAACTCTAGAATCATCTGTTTGTTTCCATCATATATTGAAATTTTTTTTCTGAGGCTTGGATTTTTAGTTTAAGAAAAGCAAAACCCTGTGTGTTGTATTTCAATTTTTTAAACTATTTTTGAGAATATATTAGATTAAGATTAAATATTCAGTTATGTTAAACTTCTTATATGTTGTACATTTATAGGTTGCTATACACTATGAATTATTTCCTTTAAAATAATTCATTTTGATTCCACTTATACAATGATGAGAATACTTATGTTTCTTTTCAACAGGGTTGAATGAGAGATTATCATATACTTGGTGGAAAAAAGTGAGGAAGCAACAAAGTTTAAACACAAAATTTAACCTTCTTTGTGGACAGTCAGAACCCACTATTGTGACCACTAGAAGGGAACAACCTACATGTATAGACTTTATGTGATTACTATAAAATAAATTAGCATAAGTGTTTAAGTTTTTCAGCTCCTAAAAAAAATACCATACAATGAGTTGGCTTATCAACAAGAATTTACTTTATGGTTTCACAGCCTAGAAGGCTTCTTTGGTCTTGGTGTTGGTATCTTCTGGCTGGATGGCAATATTTGCAATTCCTTGGCTATTCCATAACATGGTGATGCACTTGGTGATGGCCTCTCCTTTGTCTTCTCACTTCTGTTGAATTCCAGCTTCTGACAGCTCCCTATGGCTTCTCTTTCCATTTCCAATTTGTTTTGCTTATAAGGACTTAATACATATTGGAATATGACCAACCCTCATTCAGTTTGGGCACACCTTAACCAACAACATCTTCTATGTTCCTATTTATAAATGGCTTCACACCCACAGGACCAAGGTTTGTGATGTAAACATGTTTTTTGTGAGGGACATGATTCAATCCCCAGCAATGAGCATATGTTTTCTTAAATAAACTTTCCTTAATAAAACATAGTCTTAATTAAAACATGGGTGTACTCAACAATGACATAAAGAAAGTTGAGGGAGAATTTAGAATAATGTTTCACATGGATTGTTTATGGTCTCCTGTATTATTTTAGGAGGGGAAGGGAGAACATACATTTATTCCTAATTTAGAAGATTTATGTACATTAAATTTAGAAGATTTATGTACATTATCTCAATTGGTTCTTATAATGATTTTAGGCCTCTTTTGCATATGAGGAATATATGGCTCTGATAGGCAATAATAATATTTTCGTACAGTTTGGGTGATTCCAGATCTACTCTTCCCAATATAGCAAGCTGCTCAGAATTGTTCTTAGATGTAACCTTATGTGGTCACACTTTACATCTGTGTTCCCAGAGCACAGTGATATTTACCAACTAGAGGTAAGCATATATAATTCTTCCTTCATGTCTCTTATGAGAAGCAACCTTATTTATATAAAATTTTAATTTGATAAAACTTATATTGGAGGATAGTCAAACAAATGAACTAATACGTTTTTCTTCATTGTCTTCTGTTTATCAGTGTTCCAAATGTATTAACCAAGCATCACAAGGATTTCTCATGCTGGTTTCCTTTCTTTATTCGTTAATTATATTAGTCATTCTGTTGATCACATGACATAATCCTAGTAATATTTTTAAGCAACTCTAATGTTTATAGATAGATAGATACATATAAGGGGACAAAATGGGTGAAAAATGCTCTGAGAAAGACTCCTCAGATTTATATTAAATGAAAGAAATTGTATTCACATAGATATAAATATTCAAATATATGGCTTTGGACAACAGAAGATAAAGAACCCATTACAAATCTGTTGTTTTATGTATGAATGGGGACAGGAGAATTGAAAATTATGTTTGACTGAGACAAATAAAACTTTTGTGGAAATATACATCCATAAGTGAAATATAACCTGAGATCTGGTTTATGAGCAACAAGTCTCAAAATAACAAACAAAAATAAAACTGATAAATTCATATCCAGAGAGATGGTTTTGGAATTTTTGCATAAGAGTAGGAGGAGAGGACTAGAAAAACCTCCAGAGATTCATCTTGATTGTTATATTTTTCAGATTTATGTTTCTTTGACATATTTACTATTATTATTTTAGCACTTCCTACTTTTCTTTAACCATCTTCAAAAGTGCATTCTGATTTTATAATTTACATAATAAAGACAGAGTGGTCTAGAAATAGATATCAGATTTTATATGTTTTCCAGGTAGCTGATGAAAATTATTCCTCTGAAAATGCTTTTGAAGTCCTCTCTAATTCCTGATTTATGACTTTGATTTATGCTTTGGGTGTGACAACATTTTTTTCCCCCCAGAGTTTCTATAAAAAGTGGTTATGTTCAAAGCAATAATAATTCACAAAGCTTCAAACAAAAAAAGTTATCATGCCAAGGAATGTTTGAGAATCAGTGGAAGTTGGCCAGACAGGTGCCATAGATTATTGAGAAGAAGGTTTGTTTCCAGGAAGAAATGACAAACCTATTCAAATGTAAGCTTTGGGTTGGGCTCTACAATGATTTAGTTCTACAGAAGAGAGCTAAGGAAGGAAGGGCCACGCCAGTTCCATAAATCTTGACATGCAGAATAACAAATGTTTTAGGTCTGATAGTACAGGTTTCAGAATATGTAAAGTAAGTTTAAAGTAGTAATAACTGTAAGAAGAAAACCTGATCATGAACTGCGATCATAGCACAAATGCTTTGATTCATTTTAGGTTTTTGCTCAGTAATGTGTTGAGAAAGGCCAAACCACAAAGAGCAATGTAGGGTAAAAATTTAATGAATGTAAGGCTCAAATTCAAGCAATCAATGGAAACAATTGATATAAATAAATATATGAGGATTAATATAAAATCAAGAACCTAAAATGGTAGAAGCAGATCTGAATTTCTTGTACTGGTTCATACAAAAGTGCACCAGAAATATAATATTTCAAAACAGAAGTATAATGATTCTCATGTGGAGTGAGAAATGTGTTCAGATTATTGGAGGTAAGTGCTGACCTTAGACCATTAATTACATTGTGGGGGAAGAGTTGGGGAGAATGTAATCATCAGCCATCTACTCCTTCCATAAAAGATATTCCTGACTCTGCCATATTTACATTATATGTCATAGTTCTCTCTGTCTCTCTCACACATATATATATTCCTGGGCTTACAGCAGACAAGGCCTTAGAAACTCATTGTGGCTTTGACTCCCTCCAACTATATATCTCCTAGGAAGAGATTCATAAGTTTTTTACCCCCAAGAGTTCATTTGAAGAATGAATTATGTTAAAAGCCTAAAACTGGAAGAATTCAAAATTTTCAGACATATATAAATATGTACTTAGGTGTAGACCAATATAAACTATGAAGAGCATTTATGTTTATTACTTTATTTATTAAAATTTAAAGCAAATATATATTAAGAACATTGACTTTGGAATTAGACTATCTGGGTTTGTGTCATAGCTCTACCACTTACTAGTTTTGTGACCCAGTTCAAGTTAGTAAAAGTTTTTGCTTATCTTTCCCCATATTGAAGCAGGCTAGTAAGATAGGGAATCAATAGATGGATCTGGAACCTGGCAAGAAGTACACGTGGATATCGAGACCCCCAAGATGGCTGATGGAAGACCCTCATGAATGAGATTCCCTCCAGAAGCCAGGAGAAGTCCCAGATATTCTTCAGGGACTTTATCATTGGGCCCACATGGGGGATTGATAGGAGAGGTAATCAATCAAAACAGCCAACACCTGGAACTCCTCCCATGCCATTAGCAAAGGGGTGGAATAATTAATGGTTTAAAAAGCAAGCATAAAGGTCAAATCTCTCCCCACGCTCTCTCAGCCCTCTTGGCTTCTGCGCTCTGCTCTCGCCAAGTTGCCCCTGCGTGGAACAACGTGCTAGTAAAACCTGGACATTTATAATCTATAAAGGGAAATTGTAGTCTATAAATCAGCCCTCTTTATCACTCTTCAGCCCCTTACCCTCTACCGGGGACCCATGATCTGTTATTTTCTCCCATTTCTCTTCCCTCCCTACCTTAATAAATTACTGGCCTAACTAACCCAACATGCTCTGAAATTCATTTCTGCCGCATAAGTCAAGAACCCAGACAAAATCCAGTAAAAATATGTAAAATGCAAATTATAATAATTTCTATTTCATTAAATTGCTGTAAAGACTTTAAAAATGAATAAATTAAAACAGTATAAGATAACATGTTATTATGTGTGCACATACATATATACATTAATGTATAATATATATTAATATAATAATGTATGTGATATATTTTAAGTGAAAAAAGCAAGGTTCGGAATAATGTACAAAGTATGCTACCTATTGTTTTAGAAAGGCAGAATGAATATATAATCACACATATATACACATTTATTTCCGAACACTAAGAAAATGTCTACCTGTACTGAGAAGACTAGGATGCTGTACTGAGAAGACTAGGATGCAATCTCAACCTCTTTAATCAACCTCATTTTATATTTTAACTATGAAACATACTGAGAAGACTAGGATGCAGTCTCAACCTCTTTAATCAACCTCATTTTATATTTTAACTATGAAACATGTAAATGCTATATGTAATTTAAAAAGAAAATTAAATTTAAAATGTTTTTCATATCTGTAGACACATATTAAGTGTGCAATGTGTTACCACTGATGATGATGATAAAAATGATTATAAGTATTTTAACAACCCTAGCAATATCATCATGAAATAATCATATTTCCTTCCTCATGAAGTTGGAGAGAAAAAGACCAAAAAAGAACATTGATAAAAATATAAAAAATAGGTAATTATAATAATGTATTTTTATTTTGATCAAAACTTTCTGACACTGGTCAAACATAGCAATTTAAACATTAGTGTTTATTACACTTTGTAACTAAGGGTTAAGAATTACTAAATAATTATGGTTATTGTATCAATTTATAGATACCTTTTTACTTCCAGTAAATTTTAAAATGGACAAAGTTTAATATCTGAAATTACTGAAACTGGCTAGACCAACCACACGTTTTGTATATGGCCATTTAAAATAAAAACTTGCTATTGTTATGATTATCACAGATGCATCTTACACTTGTATATCTCCATTACTATTTTAAGGGTAACCATTCCTCCGTTTTTTCTTTACTATCCATATGGAAAACCTTGTACCTGACCTTTGTCCTGTATCCCCTATCCCAGATGCCTTGATCTCTGGTAATTGTTGTAACCTTGTGATTCACACTGGTTTAGTACCCAACCCCACCCTGTTCAGTCCCTTAATGTTTATTAATGAAGGAACCTGTGTCAGCTCCACCTCAATTACTCATTAGTATAAACTTCTGTGTCTGATGTTATAAAATATCAGGATTACTGCAGTTTGGGGAGGCAGTTTTTGGACAATTAAGGAGACAGTCCTTTGCTTACACAAATAAACTCTTTGTCTCTTTGAAACCCTGGTGTCTCAGGAATTTGTCTTTAAAGTGCATCAGAAGCAAGGAAACTGCTTTTGCTCATATCAGTTTCTCCATTAGAGCACAATACAAGATTCTATATAACTATACAGATAAACAAAAAGGAAGAGGGAAAAACAGCATCAGAGTATGTTTTATATATTTATGGAAGACACATAGTTACGGAAGTATTTTTACTGACATGACAGGGTGTAACAAGCTGAATTCTAAGGGGCTACAGTAGAATGTCAGGAGGTAAGATACTTTCTGTCATAACATCATCATCAAGTCTAAGGTATTTTAGACAATAGGCACAATGAAAGGAGGAAAAGTAATGAAAGGTACTGTAAACAGGGAAAAGGATTGGTTGCAATCTCTTGGTGAGAATTTACATATCAATAGAGAGATAAAAGGGGGAAAATAAGGGATCACATTTAAAAGATCAGGAACAGGAGTACTAAAGAACTACTTAATAGAAAAATTAGAAGACAACAATGCAAAGCACTCATTGCTGGCTAAAATGTTGCCCAGTCTGTTTTTTTATAAAAGGCAAACACTTATTCAAGTGTGAAAATATATTTTATGATATATATCATCTCTAAAATTTATCCTTGTTCTTCCTTTTTCAGGAAGTTATTAAAAGATATGCTCCAACAAAATGAGGGAGCAAGCCAAAAATATTGAGGTAAAGAATCTGGACATTAGTAGAGTTGAACAGAATTTTGAGGATGCCCATGAAGAGCTGTTGAAGGTCTGTCAAAAGTGAATAGTGTACCTAGAGAGCAACTAAACTGAACTTGTTTAGGAGTACGCCACTCTACAAAAACATAACAATGAAATGGAAAAAAATTATTGAGAAACTGTTGAACAGTTTTGAACAAACAAAATGATTGGCAAAAGAAACCTAAATTAATTTAAAATTGAGCCAATTATTTATACAAAAAGATGAGCAAAAGTGCAATTATAGTTTATAGGCTCATAATGTTGAAAATTTACATAACCTCATAAATGTAGTACCTAAATAAATGATTTAAGGCAAAAAGTAATGTTCTGTATTTGGAGCATGGAGAGCTGAAGCGTTTATGTGAGAGGAACGAAATTCTCCTCAAATACTCACTTCCATCATTACAAAGTCATTAAGTTATGACTGAAATTATGATTTAAAGATGCCAATTAGTATATCATTTTAAAAATATAAAAGTAAATGGTAGAAGAAAACGCTGGAAACAGTTGAATCTAGCGAATGAGATTGATAGTTGAGTAAGGCAGGTATGGGGACTCAGGGACCCCAGTCCTCAGCACATAGCTGCCTGCATGATCTAGACATATATTAAAGGTTAACAACCATCCCCAGAGGGAAGAGAATGTATAGATATTATCATAATCTATGATCTTCCCAAAGCAGTAAATGTCCTTGAAAAGCATCCTACCTACAAGCATAGTGAAAACATCACCAGATCCCATAGGTATGCTTCACATGACCCGAGGAAGAACTCTGTTCTCATACAGTATGGAATGTACTTGTTTTGAAACTCCTTATATATCACCCCTCATATTCCTATCTCTTTGTGGAGTGCTATCTTTGCTCTCCAATCGGCCGTCTTCAGAGAGACTTTCCTATTCATAAATCCAATAAAGCTTATGCTTGACTCACTTCCAGGTGTGTTCTTTCATCTCATGGCCACACCGACTCATGCCCTTCAGGAGGTGGGTTGGAACAATTGGAAAGCAATGGGCCAGGAGACCGAAGTGTAGCCAGATTTTGTCTAGGTTCTTGACTAAACTGCAAGAAATGAATTTTAAGAGGAAGCCATGTTGATTAGGCCAGTAATTTATTAAGGAATGGTGAGGAGAGTAATGGGAGAAAAATAACAGATGAAGGGTCCCAGGTAGAGAGGAAAGGGCTGAAGAGTAATAACGTGGGCTGATTTACAGACTACAATTTCCCACTATAGATTATAAATGCACAGGTTTTACTTGTGTGTTGATCCATGTTGGGGCAAAAAAGGCCAAAATAGGGCAGGAACGGGCACAGGGACCAGGTACTGGGACAGGCACTGGGACAGGCATGGGGACAGACACTGGGAAAGGGCTCGTTTGTTCTCCCATTTGCCTTTTAAACCATTAATTATTCCGACCCTTTGTTAATGGCAGTGGAGGAGTTCCAGATGCTTGTTGTTTTGATTGGTTACTCCACCCATCAATACCCCTGAAGGGTCCAATGATAAGGCCCCTGGAGAATATTCGGGTCTTCTCCTCGATTCCAGAGGAAATCTTGTTCCAAATAGGAGACTCTCATGAGAGTCTTCCAGTGGCCATCTTGGGGTACTGAAGAACACATGTTTAATGGCATCAGTTTTTTTGCCAGGTTCCACATCTGTTTATTGGTTCCCTATCTAACCTCCTTCAGAAGGACCACTGGCCTGTGGAGAATCTGTAGGGGAAATTCTGGATTTGCCTATAATGCCCATGTGGGAGGGGTGGCTGCCCTTCTGGACAAGCAGGAACCACCAAGAGATTATGGAGATGGCCTAAAAACTCTAGCAGGTATGTTGGCTGTGCTACAGCAGGTAGCAGAAGAGCTACAGTTAAATAAGGGAAAAGGAGACCACCAGATAGGGGCAGCTATAGCATGCCCCTATTGGGAGACTTGTGGGTGGCTACCGAGACAGAACAAGTGGCAAAGGCCTCTGTGCACCACTTAGAAGGAAAATTAAAGTTAAAAAGGGAAATGCATGCAGCTAGCACAAGCAGAGAGGAAAGATTCCTTAACTGATTGCCTGTGCAGAGTTGATGATAAGTTAGAAACCATGGCTTGTAGATGTGCTTGAGCTAGGGGCTATAAGCTGCCTAGAGTCCAGGTCTGGAGGATATTAACCACCCCTGGGTGGGACCCTCAGGCATGAGATCCTATGGACTTCTTCTCAGATGAGGAGAAAGTGGAAGAATGGGAGGTGGAAGAAGATAAGGAGCCCACAGGGATGCACCCTATAATACAATACAAGTGGAATTAGTTCAACTGCTGCAAAAGTGGGAAAACTTAACAATATTAATGTTACAAATAAAATAGTTTAGTTGCTTAGCTAATAAATGTAAATGCCCAATTTGTTTAGAAGTAAAATCTTATTAGAAACTGTAACAAAGAGTTAAGATCAATAAATAGATAACTTTATATTATAAAACAGAAAAAGGATAATATATGCAATTGCTATAACTGGGTGGATTTAGCCTAGACCTTCTGTTGTGATGGTATTCTTAGACTAATTTACCTCTGTTTATGGTTACTTCAGGTCTAGCCTCAACCTTGTGTATCCTTGCTACAGTAACTTAACCTTTCTTATGGTTATTTCAGGTCTGGCCTCACCTTTGTAATAGTAACTACTCTATTCTCCCCTGTTTGTATACATGGCAACTACTGTTTCCCATGGCTTGGGGGAAGGCAAATTAGAGACAACCCTGTCTCTGGAACTTCCACTGGTGTTAATAAACCTGCTTTCTCTCATGACTGTCCAGGTGTGGACTCCAATTTACGTACTCCTATGGTAAGAGCCCTGAGGGACCCCACAAACTTTGAGGAGATTGCTGCTTTGTGGAAACCTTAGCCTTCAGGGTTGGACATCCACTCTTCCAGTCCAGGAGCCACCAGTGTCCTGTTATTTCTGAGGACTGGGGTGTCGAGGACCTACCACCCTGAGCATCAGGAATTCTAAAAGCAGAAAGTCATGAGAGAAAACGGTTTTCTCTGAGACTTCCATGACCTCAGTGAGTATATACTGGAATTATTGTTGCTCATCCAAGGTCTGTCAAAGTCAAAATGGGAAATAAGCAGAGGTTTGAAATAAAGGAAAATGTTATAGATTGTATTTTAAAGAATTGGGAACAATTTGGTTAGAAGCCAATAACTAAAAAGAATGAAATTCTTGTGCAAAACTGCATAGTCACCGTGCAGATTAGAATAATCAGAAATAGCCTTCAAAGAGATCTTTTGAATATAATGTTATTTTATGGTTAAGCTTGCTTTGTAAGACAATGAAAATTTTAAGTAACATTATTGAATTGTGTTTTTCATTTCTAACTCTCTATTTGTGTCTGCCTATTTGCTCAGTTTATCTCTTCATACATCAGGATGTAAATGTCAAGTAGACAAATGAAAATTCTTAAAAGAGCTTTATTCAAATTACTAAGAGTTAAATAAGTGCTTAAATTTAAATGAATATTCCTGGAGCTCAAATTAGACAAGCTAAGCAGGATAGAAAGGTTACATAGAAATCTGAATATAGAAACTATTAGTAAAGTGAGAAAAGTTTTCCTAAGCTCCTTGACCTACCGAGCCACTCCCCCTCCCAGGGATTCCTCTCTGCAAGAGCTATGGGAGAAGGGCTAGGTGTGACAAGATAGGGAAATATAAGTTTAGCTTAAAACTCTTATTTACTAAGCCAGGGAATAAAGAATCATAGTTTGTCCTGTAATTCCCCGATTTAAACCTTTTAACAGCCTTAACATGAGGGTAATTAGTAATTCAATTACCAAATTTCAGTAAGTAAAGAAAAAGTCTTGGAAAGCTATAGCAAAATCTTTTCTAAATTATGATTAAAACAAATTAAACAATTATAATATATTCCAGAACATTGCAGTCAGTGTGCTTTTAAGGTTATTCACAATTTTAGAATTTTCTTAAGAAAAAAAAAAAAAAGAAAAAGAGGTTTTAGCCTCCTGTGGAGGAAGAAATAAAAAAGAACATTTCTTGCATAAACTATAATGGTTTCAATTTTATTTTGCTTGGGTGTAATCACCTTAGCTTTATAGGATACCAATAAATTAAATTGGCATTATATGTACTATATCTTTAAGGTGATGAAAATTGTGTTTGTCTAATGAAATTATTACAAATTGTTTTTTAAAAGAATGTTTGTGACTAAATTGAAATGAATAGTTTTCTTTTCTTCACAGAACAGAATGAGAGATATGAGACTTAAATGGACATAGAAAGAAGTAAATGTTTGTGGAAGTGAATTTATACTTGATGCTGACTAAAATTTAATAAGTTTGTTTAAGGAAATGTGTTTTCTCCTAAGATAAGATGGTTGGTTTTCATGAAATCAAGTTGCAAATATGTTAGACAAGGCTTGAATGAATATAGAAAGTTGTAGAAGGTAGCATTAAGTAACAGAATATGTTTTGTAAAGGTGAAAATTGTCTTGAGATGATATAACTATAGACTATTTGGTTATGGCTGGGTATAGGAAGTTTACAAAATCATTTTTTAAACTGAAATATTTAAATGGCTAATTTCAGGAAGGCATTATTAAATAGAAACTTGAATTGATGTTGATAACAAAAAGTAACTTCAAAACAGAGAAACCTGTCAGAATCTGAATATTAAAGTGGTGATAGGGTGAAGATAATTTTTATTCCATGGGGAATCATAGGTTTTCATAAAGTAATGGAGAAAGTAGTTTTTCCTATACTGCTAAAGTAAAATAATTGTTAATTAATGTAATCATGATAAAGGTGTAGAAGTAAAAAGCAAAGTACTAAAAATAGTTCTGTTCATTTAATATGTTATAAGCTGCATTGGAAATATTTGGGAAGTGTATTAAAATTAAGAGATAGATTAATTTATCAACAGTAAATTGATAGATTTACTATCAATCAATTAATTGATAGATTTAAAGAGAGAGATTAATTTATACAACAGTATTGTCAAACTCTCTTGTGCCTTCAAACCAGGCCTCCAGGATCATGCATGGTGCCTCTCCATTTGAGTTATTGATTAGGTTGGTCTCTAAGACCCCTAAAACAATTTTAAAAAGTATCTACTACATCTCTGGACATATCCCTGAAGTGGAACATGAAGTTTTGGATTCCTGCAGCAGCCGGTGATGACTCAATATGGCCAGATTTACAATGGAAATTTCTTCCACACTAGCTCTGTTTCATAGTGCCAGAAAACACTATGCACCAGGCTGGTGAAACATTGGAGTTTCCCTCCAAGGGCCAGTATTGCTGCAGCATGCTGGCTGTGTGAAGGATACATCAAGTGGAGCAATAATTACCAGAGAAATGTGGGTAGAACCTAAGTAGACACAATTGGCATTATGGTCTTCTCTCATGGAGAGACATGTATTATATTGCAAACCTGAAGCTTAGATCTATAAACTGAAGCTCAAAGAGGAACTTGTGTGTTGATTAGTATTAAGTGCTGTACCTATATACCTGATGAATATAATAGTATCTCTTCTATTCTAGATCATATGCAGAAAAATATTGAACATGTTAAAAGTCTTGGTAAACTTAATTGATTTTCTGAGTAATTAATAAACGTATCTATAAGATAAAAGAATGGCTCTCTTAAGTATTGTCTTTATTTGCTTGCCATATGCTTACCTTTTTGCTGTCTATATTGTCTTTGTGAGTTTAGGTCTAGGGCAGTGCCTTTCCTAGCTGTTCTAGGCATAACCACCCCTTTGGGAGTATGTAGCCTCTGGAGACACCTGGCCTTTCTCATTCCCATGGTCCAGGATATCATGGCTGACCCTTTTTTAGGGGGACCCCTTAATGCCATTTTCTTTATCCTTTTAGTAAGACCATGTATCATCAAAATTCTAATTAACTTTATTTCTTTCAGAATCAATACCTTCCAGAACAAGATATTAGTCACATGGTAATTCCGTCCAGTTTCAATCACAGTGCCTGACCTCAATAGAATAGCCAAAGAATTTCACACCCTGTCAGGCAGGCAATACTGCCCCTAAACAGCAGGAAGCAGCTACAGAAGAATGACAATCAGCCTTCATATCCCCCTTAAGAATAAGGCTGTAAACTCTCTGAGCAGGGCATTGAGGCTGGTTAGTACAGGAAACAGGGAAGGCAGCTGGTCAGAATAAAGACTGCCAAAGACCCTGGTCATGAGGTCCAGTTTGAAAGTCCTAGACTCAAAAGAAGTCCTAGAAAACTCCAAACAGGAAGGCCTCCCCATTTGTTCCCTGAAATCTGACAAGTGAAAGAAGAAAGGCAACAAATCAGGACAGCAAATAGCAGGGGCCCTATGTATGTTTATGTGGACTCCTTTTATGCCTAAACTAGTTTTTGAGGTCACCGTAGAAAATTAAGAAAGGGAAAATGTATGATGTGGGATGCCTCCACATAGTAGTCCCCTACCTGGTACTTTGTTATCTGCTAGTGGAAATATTGCTTGTATACTGTTAGACCAGTATGATCTGCCTCTTACTGTTCCTCATAAACATGTCTTTTACAGTGGGCTTTGGCAGTAACCCATGCCTACAATCGAACCCAATGTTGGGTTTGCACAGACTTACGATACTCAGGTGCTACTGGCTTCCTTGGACCATAACTTCTGCAAATTGGACAGTGTGAAACACCTTGCTGGCATGGCAGAATATGACACATTGTCAAGTTTGGAATGTGAACTTCTCATTTAAGGCTGAGATTCAACTGCCATCTTTCAATAAGACTTATAATTATATTTTTTCCCTTGTAAGGGAACAGGTGAATAAGTCCAGGCCTTTATTAGGATATGCTGTACATAATGGTTTAGAATGGCTAATGGCTGTGTCTGTCACCTGAGAGTACATTGTTCCTGTATGCATGGTAAGACAAAAGGGAATCTTTGAGGTGGGGTGGTTATCCCCTGAGTTGTGAAATTTTTCTATCAAAGCTAGATAGAGTAAAGCACATCTCCTGGTGGTTCTTCCCATTGACCATTTTTGTGCCAAGTGAAATTTCAATCATCACTGAAAAACACATAACGACTTTAGCCAATCACACTGCTCAAGCCCTTAATGACTCCAAAGTAGCAATTTCCTTACTAAACAAAGAAACTACCTAACTACAACAGGTAGTTTTACAAAATAGGATGGCTTTAGATATTCTTACTGCATCACAAGATGAGACCTGTGCCCTCATTAATGTTAAATGTTGTGTATATATTCCTGATCACACCCATAATATTCTGTGGAATGTGGATGTAATGTTTGTCCTATGGTCAATGTAGGCTGCTCCTTGGAGGTGAATTGTGGGGACCCAGGGCCCCCCCAAGTCCTCAGCACATAGCCAACTGCATGACCTAGACATAAGTTAAAAGTTAACAGCCCTCTCTGGGGGGAGAGAATGTATAGATGGTATCATAAACTATAATCTTCCCAAAGTGGTCATATCCTTGGTAAACATCCTTCCTACTAGTGTAGTAAAAACATCACCAGTCCCCATATTTTTGCTTCATGTGACCCTAGCAGGAACTTTGCTCTCATACCCTATGGAATGTCCTTGTTCTGAAACCACTTATATCACTCCTCATTTTTCCATCTCTTTATGGAACACTATCTTCATTCTCCAATTAGCCGCCGAGAGTCTCTCCTCTTCTTAAGTCCTAATAAAGCTTATGCCTGACTCACTTCCAGTCATTTTCTTTGGTCTCAGAGCTACACAAACTCATGCACTTCAGGAGATGAGTTGGAATAGCAGGAGACTGAAATTTGAGTGGTTTTTTTGGTTTGTTTTCTGAGGTACTAGGGTCTGGGAATTAAACCTGGGACCTTGGTTTGTTTTGCTTGTTTTTGTGTTGTTGTTGTTGTTGTTTTGTTTTTTCAGGAGGCACTGGGAACTAAACTTGTGATCTCCTATTTGGGAGACAGAAGCTCAACTGCTTAAACCATATTCTTTCCTGAAATTTTGAGTTCTAAGCCTTTAGTTGTATTTAATTTTTTCAAACATATGGTTGTAATACTTTTGTGAAAACAAAAAAATTATAAACAATATAATGGTTTAGGACAAATAAAATTTGGACATGTAAAAAACATTTTAGATTTATTCATAATATATAATTTATAAAAAAAATAAATTAAAAATTACCTCATATAGATATAGTGTAACAAATAAAATAACACACAATATGAAAGTTTTAAATAGCAACATGGAATAGTTATTTTGCAGTCTTAATCCCATCTGCACAAGGAGATATTTTTTAAAAATTTATTGATGTATATCATTCATATATGAACATACATAAACAATAAGTGTATGGTAAAAGTTGTGAACTTACATAACAAACATGTATTACATCATATAGGGGTCGTATACATCAACCCACCACCAACACCTTGCATTGTTGTGAGACATTTTTTCACAAATTATGAAAGAATATCATCAACCTTACTAATAACTATAGTCGATATCTTACATTTGGTGCATTTTTCCCACAACCCACCCTATAATTATTTAAAATATATATATTTATAACAGAAGTTGTAAACTTACAAAGCACTCATGCATATGTGTAGAATTCCCATAAAACACCCATTCACCAACACACCACATTATGATGGAACATTTGTTACAGATTATGAGATAATATCATCAGACTATTACCACTAACCATGGTCTATAGTGTACATTTGGCACACTTTTTCCATACCCTCCATTATCAACACAGTACATCTTTGGCATTGATTCAAGAGTATTGTTGTTAACCACAGTCCATAGATTGCACCAATTGTATTTTTCCCATTCTTCTCCACATTCCCACCACCCTGCAATAGTGATGTCCATGTACTCTAGCTCACAGAAGGTCACTTTTGCATCTTTACCATAATCACAATTCACACCCACCTCTGTGTTCACTGTGTTTTTCAGTCCTTAGATTATTCTCTAACTTTCTTTCAATTGACATTTACATCCCTATATTACACTTTCCAGCCAAATTCCCATTTATAAACCAGATGCTACTCACTATAATGTGTTACTATCAACTCTATAAATTTCCATACTTTTACAGTAAAGTTAATTAAAACTTCTATATACATTAAGCATCAGTAATCCTTCTCAGTCACCCTATTATCTCCTAATAAACTATGCTCTAGGTTTTAGCTCCATGTGCTTATTCTTCATATTTAGTTCATGTTAAAGAGACCATGCAATATTTCCTTTTGTGTCTGGCTTACCTCACTTAGCAAAATGTCTTCAAGATTCATCCATGTTATCATGTGTCTCAATTTGATTTCTTCTTACTGCAGCATAATATTCCATCACATATATGTATGCCACATTTTCCTTATCCATTCATTGGTCGATGGACACTTAGGTTGTTTCCATCTTTTGGCCATTGTGAATAATGCTGCCATTATTCACATCTCATGAGTGTGAAGATGTTTCTTCTTGTCACATTTTTCAGTTCTTTTGGATATATTCCAGGTAGAGGAATTGCTGGATCATATGGCAGTTCTATATTTAGCTACCTGAGACATATTATTCATACTCTCTTTTTCTTTATTGATCCTCTGCCCAGATGTACTATCCAATGCTGAGGGTGCTGTATTGAATTCTCAAACTATTGTTGTACAGATATCTATATCTCCTTCCAGTTTTGTCAGTGTTTGCCTCATGTATCTCGGGGCATCCTGGTTAAGTGCATATGCATTTATAATTGTTATTTCTTCCTGGTGAATGACCCCTTTTATTAATATATAATGTCCTTCATTGTCTCTAATAATATTTTTGTGTTTAAAGTCTATTTCATCTGATGTAAGTATAGTTAATCTGGCTTTTTTTTTTTTTTT
>JAQZBX010004568.1:0-59651 GCA_029593785.1 Cabassous unicinctus | reverse complement strand
AAAAGCATGAGACCTGGTATGAAACTTGGTGGATCAATGGAGAACCACCAATGAAGAATTTAACTAAAGCAGTTAGGAGGTGCACAGGAATAGAGGTGGCAATCTGATATTTTTGCAGGGAGCGGGGCGTGACTTGAAAGGTAGCATGTCCCTTGGAAGGATAGTGGTGGAAGAAAAGAAGATTGAAAGTCTAAATTAAAGTCTTATAGAAACAACTAATATTTGGAACCCACTCTGCTCCTCTCCCCCATCCCTGCCAGAAGCCATTGACTAAAGAAAGTGTACTTCATTATATCAAAAGAAGAAAGCACCTGTCATACAAGACATACATTTGTATTCTAACCAGAAAACTAAAAGTCATTTCTAATAAACAGAAAATGACAGACAACAGCTATGGACAACTTTGTAAGAAGAAATCAGATGGTGACAATGGAAATATTTCAGCTGATGAAAGCCCCTCCTAAAACAACCATAAAAGGAAGGAAAAATATTTCACAAAAGTCCAGACTAATTCTTATCCTTAAAGAAGCATTTTAAGGTAATTTTAAAAAAACCTTCAAATCTGAATTTTTAAAAACTAAGAATGAAAATGGGTAAACAATAGGGAACTCTAAAATGAGAGTTGACCAACAACAGGGAAAGACATCAAAGGAAAAAACAAAGACTCATGGAGAATAGATTTATATGAAAATATATTCATATGAAAATATAATAATGAACATTAGGGACTGAACAGCCAAGAGAACCAAAATGAAATGAGGTTCATGGGAACAGATAGGAAGCAATGGTTATAAAAGATAGGCAAAAATGTTTTAACATACATATAATCAGAGTAGCTGAGGACAAAAGCAAATTAATGGAACAGAACTATTATTTAAAAACTAAAATACGAGAAGTTTCAGGTAGTAAAGACCTGGATCTATATATTAAAATGGGCTACCAAGTTAGTGGGAGAATTGCCCTAAAATGGTGGATGTCATAAGATTCCTGGTAAGTCTATTAGATATTAAAGATTAGACAAAATCTTCAGGGTTGCCATACAAAGGCATACACTGTTTATTTAGGAAAGAATACTAGACTGGCATCAGAATTTTCTATAGTAACGGACCAAACAAGACAAGAGTGGCTCAGTATTTTTAAGAAACTCAAGGATAGATTTTGCATGAACTAATACTTTTATATCTGACCAAACTATCTTTCAAGAATGCAGGCACTTAAAAGAGTTTTAAGCATGCAAGAAATCAAGGCATACTATACTCCTGAACCCTTGCTGAGGAACCTACTAGAGCAGTGCTCCTCAAAGGGCTGGTTCATGATGCAGGGACAAGGAGCTTGTACCAGAAACGATCTCCATGAAGTGCTTGCTCTAGTGAAGATACTTTGCTCACACACACACAGAAGTTGGCTGAACTAAACAGTGTGCTTATTGACATACTCCATTTACATTCTGGCATGGGTCTACCTTAGAGTGCACTCACTGCCAGTAGTAGAACCTGCTCGGAGTAAAACTAAAGACCAGCTTTATCCGATAGACATGACTGGGCAGCTTAGGCAAAAGGACTGGTGCTGGACATGGAATATGCTCCACTTTACAGGGGACCCATAAAGTCTGGAGCACAGTGTGTTCAAGGACGTCTTCAGTCTGTAATATCATGATGATGATGATGACAGCAAAGGAGATACCGCTTTCCAGACTTTACGTACCCTCTTTAGTTCTAAGACTAAAATGAAGGTGTAAACAAGATGGGAAAACAGCATGTAAATACGTTTTCTGAAAACAAATAGACGTAATAACGCCATAACAAATTACAAAAAACATGGTGACTTAAAACAGCAGACATGTATTCTTTCCCAGTTCTGGCGACCAGAAACCTGAAATCAGGTTAAGTCCGGTTGTCGCCAGGACAGACTTCCTCCAGGGGCTGTCGGGGAGAATCTGCCCCTTGCCTCTCCACTTCCTGGGGCTGCCGGCGTTCCTTGGCCTGCCGACTCATCTCTCTCTGCCCCTCCTTTCGTCATCTCTTCTCTGTGTCCCTGTGAGTGATTTTCCTCTGCTGCTTTCTCAGAAGGATACCTGTGATGGTATTTAGGAATAATCCAGGATTAACTCGTCCCTAATGCGATCACATCTTTGCCATAGAAGCTGATAGTCCTTCTTTTGCCATATAAGGTGATATTCACAGGTTCTGGGGACTAGGAATGAATGTATCTTTGTGGGGTGCATTTTTTCTGCAAATTACAAGGATGCAGAGTAAATGAGAAACACTCGCATCCTGCTTTGGAACTGTAAACGGTTCAACTATTTTGGAAAACTGGGAGTCGATTACAGTTCAACACATGCATAACCTATTACCCTGTAATTTTACACCTGATTTATATCTAACACTAGTGTGTATTCATATTCACCAAAAGATATGGACGAGAATGCTCATATCAGCCCCTTTGATAATAGCCTAAATCTGGAAACTATGCAAATGTCCATCAATAGAAGAATGATTAAATATATATTTACACAATGGGATGCCATGTAGATTGGAGGATCACTCACAATATGGAGGAGTCCTCAAAATTTGAGGAAATTTCATAATCCTCAGATATTTTTTAAAAAACAAATTTAAAAAGATGTCTGATTACATTCATATAAAGCTTAAAAACAGCCAGAATGAACCTATGTTGTGAGTGGGTGTGGTGAATGGAAGGGGAGCAGGAGGAGGGGCTTCTGAGATGTTTGGTGTATTGTTTCCTTTTTAGAGTTCTGGTTTTACAACTGTGATTACTTGATCATGTTCATCAAGATGTGCATTTAGGAATTTTGCAATTCCGTATAATGTTATACTTGAATAAAATGTGCAAAACTGGGAGAAAGAGTGAAGCGGGGAAATTTAGCTTATTGATGATTACCTAAGTAATAGGTGGGAGTCAAAGGATATCATTTAAAGCTGACAAAATAAATAGTTGACACCTTGTAAGCAAAGGAAGGACTAAGGACACTAACGCAGGTATTAGTACAGGGAGTGCCACTAGAACAAAAAGGCAAGTCTTTCTAATACAAAGACAAAGAAAAAGCAAGGAAAACAATCCATCTAAAGAAAGAAACAGTTATATTCTCAGAAAAATCAATATAAACTGTTATGCGTGAGAGATAACATTTTAGTCATATCATTTAATGTAAATGTAAAATCTTTCATTGACTTACAAAGTAAAATCCAACTCATGTAAAATAGCTTTTCAGGAAGGCTTTGGGTTGGTTGTTTGTTTGTATAAATGCAAACAATGAAAAAGAAGGAATATGATCATGATATCAGACAAGGGAGAAACCAGATGAGATGGCAGGAGACAGACAGATACAGACATATTGAAGGCCTTCACACACCCTTGTCGGGCCACGGCAAGGCAAGGCATCAAAAAGCTAAGAAGGATAGTGAAGGTCTAAACGGAACACTGGGTGAAGTAGATCTCAGAGGTCTAAACGGAATGCTGCACCTGGCAAGGGAGACCATTTCTTCATCTGAAGTGCCTAGAGGCTGTCAATAAAAATTAAGCTGCTAAGAAAGATGCAACGTGTTCTTTAAAAATGAGAAAATATCAGTAGTAGTATCTGAAAACAATAGAATAGAACTGGAAATTAAATTGAAAAGTAAATTACAAACAAAAACTGCCAACTGGAATTTAAAAAAACTCCATTAAACACTAATTCATTCTTAGATGAAAGGGGAAATGCAAAAAATACAGAATTTCTATTAAATCATAGTAATGGCTATACTATATAGCAAATTTAATGGCACACAAAACAGAGCAAGGAAAACTATAATCTAAACATGAATATAAATAAAATGAGAGAATGGAAATGAAAGAATTAAAGCATCAGCTCAAAAACTAGAAAAAGAAAAACAAATTTACTCCCCTCATACACAAAAAGAAAGAAGAAAGTGTTTAAGAAAAAAGTAGAACTGAATGAGGCGGATAATAAAAAAAATATCCAAACTAATAAATCAGCCAAAATACTGGTGCTTTGAAAACAATCATCAAAAGAGAAAATTGCTAGCTAATCTAGTCAAGGATAAATGGGAGAAAAGACAAATAAATCAAATAAAAAGTGGTAAATACATTGGAACAAAGGAAATTAAACAAAGAAAAACTTATACAAAACTATGCAAAAGAGATGAAAAACATGATTTCCTAGAAAATATCTTTATCAAAATTGTTCCAGTAGTGATTGCAGGTATGAATAGATCAATGTCCAAAGAAAAATTAAGGAGAAATGATCAAAGAAAAACTTTAACAAAATAAAGCTGTAGGCCCTGAGGTTTTACAGGAGAATTTCTACTAAATCTTCAAGACCAGATTATCTTAATTGTACATACTTTGTCGAACATTTTAAAAGTAGGAAAACTTCCAAAATCTTTTAATGAAACAAGTATAGTATCAATATATTAAAGTGATAAATATTTCACAAAAAAAGAAAACTACAGTTGAACCTCTCATCTGAATATCAATAAAAAACATTAGCAAACAGAATCCAATACCACATTAAGAAATCGATACATCATTACTAACTGGGATTATTTCAAGAATGCAAGGATGGTTTAATATTAGGACATGACTAAATCTAATTCATCATATTAGTAGCTTTTAGAGGCAAAAATATCATCTGATTAGCTAATACTGATAATATAATGATTATGATATAATAGTCATATGGTAACCATAAAATTAAATATGGTCAATAAATGCTGAAAATGACTATGAAAAAATTCAATGCCCATTTTAGTTTGCCAAAGGGCTGCTGATACAAAGTACCAGAAATGTACTGGCTTTTATAAAGGGTATTTATCTGTGGTAAAGCTTACAGTTCCAAGACCATTAAAAGACCAATTTAAGGCATCATAAGAGGCACTTTCTCACCAAAGTTAGCTGCCACATGTTGAAGTAAGATGGCTGATGATTTCTTCCTGGTCTCTCCTTCCCCTCTGGCCATCCTCTCTCAGGCTTAGCTGCTCCTCTTTCTTCCCAAATTCAGCTGCAAGCTGGCATAGGGCTTGTCTCTTTCTAGACCTCCTATATCAGTCTCAGCTGCTCTGCTTTCTTCCCAAGTTCAGCTGTAAGCTATCAGGCATCTAGCAGGGATGGTCTCCTCTTGAGTTGCGCCATGGGCCCAGCCTCTTGGGGCTTCATGTTTAAGAAATCTTCTCTCTCACAGCAAGATCAAACATGAAAGTTCCCTTTTTCCTCTCTGTCCCTGTGAGTCCATTTATATCAGACCCAGCAAGGGGGCAGGGACTCAACCTGAGTCAAGCCTCACTGACTTAGTATAATCAAAAGCCCTAAAGCAATCTTATCAAGTAATGTAATCAAATGCCCCTCAACTGAAGTAAATACAATCAAAGGGTATCACACCCAGAGGAACAGATTAGTTTTCAGACATAATATTTCTCTTTTTGGGATTCCTAAAATAATCTCAAACTGCCACAATGCCCATTCATGATGAAAATCATTCATTAAAACAGGAATTATGGATATTTCCTTATCATTAAATGAAATATACACTGTAGACCAAAAGTATGTATATTTCTAAGTGGGAAACACTAGAGACATCCCACCAAGGTCATGAACGAGTCACTCGTGCCCAGTACTATCTTCAGTATTATTTGATATTTAACCAGAAATACTTACCAATACATTTATATAAGAGGAATCAACTAGAGGCATAATTATTGTAAGTAATATAACTTGCCAATATTATGAAAATAAATCTGGGCAAACAAGATAATCCATGAACTCCTGATCAAACAATAAAATAGGAAGGTGAAATAATGTAAAATTAAGACACAAAAGTCAGTAACCATCACATATACAAATATTAACCAAGTAGTTGATATAATGAAAGCAACAAAAGCAACACAAAAGAGAAAATGCTTAGAAAGAAACTTAAAAGACATAATACAGAAAGTAGTTTAGAGCTATCCTGCAAGATGCAAATATACAATTGAAGACATGGAAAAATACTTCTATTTGTGGATAGGATGATAAAACAGCATTGAAGATATCCATTCTTCCCAAGGACCATCGTAGTGAAAATACTGTTGTTGTTTTATCCTTGAAAAAACACTTAAACAAATTGATTCTAAATTTCATTTGGGCAAACAAATGCAAAAATAGCTATAGACTGAAAAAAGGCAAAAATGAAAGAATGGGAAGGGGCATTGGCTCTGGCAGCCATGGAGGCATACTATAAATACTCTATACTTAAAACTATGTGGCCCTGACAAGTAAAGAGCCAGAGAGACCCGTTGAACAGATGGGATATTGAGAAATTGACCTAGGAACATAGGGGATTTTATTATCTGATAAAGGGTGCATCTCAAACAGGAGGAAAGATGGTCTTTAATAAATAATGTTGGGACAAGTGAATAGTCATTAGGAGAGAAAAAAATATATATAATCACATACCAGAGTGAACTCTACCTCCATTAGAAATCTCAAGATAAAAATTGAGACCATACAAACACTGGAAGAAAACACAGGCAAATTTCTTGATAATTGGGTGTGGAGGAGGTTGTCTAACTATGACTCCAAACCCAGACTCCTAATACAGTAAGGAAGGGACAGGTACATTGGACTCATTTTAAAAATGCTGCATAGCAAAAAGAAACAAGCTATGAAGCAAGGAATCAAACATAAGCACTGCCAACGCCAAAGGCAAACTTATTTGCAGCATGTATCACTGTCAGAGGACTAGTCTGATTGAAAAATGGGTGAAACACCTGAACAGTCAGGTCACAGAAAATGATACAAGCGTGCCTGGAGCATATGAAACAGTGCTCCAATGCAGCCATCAAATGAGAAGTGTGAGCTGAAGCTACCACTTGTGTGGGTCAGGCGGTGAGGAAGCAGGTTCACTCTTTGGATTCACCTCTGCAGATCTGAAACAATGCATACATGAAGCTATTAATTGCAGCATTATTTGTCATAGCAAAATACTGAAAACAAACAAAATATGCAACTATAGGAGACACGTTAAATGTATTCTGTAACATACACTCAGTGGGGTATTAATTAGCTTATAAAATATTTTATGGCTGTGAATGATTTCCAAGATAGGTTAAGTGAAGAAAGAAAGAGGCTAAAGATCATAGGCAATTTACCAAATTTTGTTAGAGAAAAAGAAATGGGAACAAATATATACATTTGAATTAGTTGGGAAAAAGAAACATAGGAAGGATAACCCTGAAATGAATGGCTATGGAGTGGAGGAGGAAAGGATGGGATGACATTTTCTTGGGTATTCCTTCATAGAGACTGTTAACTTTCCTTAAATGTTGTTCCTATTCAAAAATAAAGTTTAATAAAAAAGGCAAAAAAAGCAAACCCAAAAACTGAATACAAGCAGAAACAGTGAGGTTAAAAGTATATGGACAAAATAAAAACAAAATAAATTTTTTTAAAAGTATATGGACGACCATCTGGAAAGAATCCTTGATACAAGTAACTTTGACCCACGGTAGCCTGGCTGTATAATCTCTGTGGAAAGTTTCTAAGAATGTTTCCTAATGTCCTGGACTTTATTTAGCTTGTTTTTGGCCACTGTGTTGGTACAGTAATTCTAAAGTGATGGTTAACATTGCGTATTGAGGAAGATGATAAATATATTGATGATTTGTCTGTTAATGTGGGAGAAGAGAGTACATGTATGGAATTGGCAAGGTGAGGACGAACCGGGTATTATTGTATTTGAATTGGAAGACTCACCAGGAACTCTTGGTTTATAATATGTATTTACATTTGTATTTCTTAGTTGTAGCCATGGAATGTGAGCAGGTGAAAAAGTGGTGACCATCCTGTTCCTGATTCTCAATATCTTTCCCCTTAAGGAAACCAGGATCCTTGGAGAAATATTTGATTCTATATCTGAGGCAGAAAAGTGTTGCTTGAAAGTGATGAACAAATGTTTGACCAAAAAATGGAGGTGTGTTTCTGTCATGTGTGGTCAAAGCTGGTCAAGGATCTGACAGTGGTGCATTTCCTAAATTTCAACTTTACAAGCACAACTCTCAACGTCTTTTTTTGTTTTTTCTTTATAATTAGCTGCATTTTTTAAAAAATCTTTTAAAAAATAAAACATTTACATCCTTTTTTTGGATTCCCTGCTGAGGTGGTTTCATTCAGTGCTTATTCTTTTATCTGCTTCTACGTGAAGAAAGAGGATCGGTGACTAGAATGTGCAAGCTAATGTCACACTTGGCTGGTTCCCTTAGATATTTTGCCACGCATGTGCAATACAAACTTAACAATTTAATGGCAGCACACGTGGCTTCCTTTGCTTCCACGTGCTGCTGTTGGAACAGGCCCACTCACAGGAGGACGGCAGAGCAGGAGTGGGGGGAGAGGGGCAGGTGGCAGGGGAAGCGATATGGCTACCGCAAGGTCAGAGTGTTTCAACACCGGGGCTTCACAAGAAATGATGATTTCCCAGGCATGGAGGGTCCCCTCCCACCCTGGGGGCTTCCCCTCAGTAAGTGGGCTCCTGCTCCACCCAGAGAGGGGGCAAGGTGCAGCCATGTGCTACCTTGGGCACGTGACCCAGCTGGGGGATAAATGAGATGCTCCAGCTTTTTCTGATGTGTAAATGTGATTACAGACCCGAGTTTAAGTCCACATGTCCTAAAAGCCAGCAGTGGGGTCCAGGAGAAAGAAGATCTTCACCATAAAAGAAACCAAAGTCAGAGATGGTTTCCAACTCGTCGTTGGAATGCTCGTGCTTTATGGATTCCTTTTAGAAGTACTCTTCTGGAATAATTCAACCATATATTTTCCTAGCAGTTTCTTAGAAGCTTTTCAGTAAAAGAGTAAATGACTCTGATTCTAAACTGGCTTTTTCCAATGCAATGATTGACATGATTAGAATTACCAAATGTATTTGGAAACCACTAGACCAAAATAATTTCCATCACTGTCAGGCTTTGCCCTCATTTTCCCCTTTCCCTGGAATGTTCTTCTCGGTGACTCCACTCTCTCCTTTCTGTGTTCCTGTGGCATTCCTTAGGTACACTCTCAAAGCGCCAGTCACCTTTGCTAGAGCTGCCTGTTTGTCTCGTCTTTGCTTGTAGCACGATGAGGTCAGCAGTAGCTTTCCTTTGCTCATTGCTGTATCCCGTGTAGAGCACAGAGCTGGACACACAGTAGGTGACTGAGAAACACTGTTCAGTGAAGGAACACATGAAATGCACCTGCCTTACTGAACCCCATCTTTATCCACAGTAATTGTGCCTTGATTTTCCCTGGATTTGTGACATAGTAGTAAGTGCTTTCCGTTGTTCTTAAACACCTCCTCTCAAGATTTTAAAAGTGTCTGAGAAGTATGTAATTAATTATGTAATAAGATAATTAGTAACTACAGCACATTAGGACAGAAGCACATGTAAAATTTATTAAGTACAGGTGACAGTGAGAAACCAATAGCCTATGATCGTATACGTCTGCTCATTCTTGATGATGATTACTTAATACATTTGAACTTTGTAAATAAGACTGCCTTAATCATGAAGACCTGTCAATCCAGTCATCGCTTGCTGGTTTTAGGCGAGGCACAGAGGCAGGAGAGAGGAGTTGGGGCTGTACATTGGCGCCAGAGTTCCAGGGCTTGAACCCAGGTGCTGCCACCTGCTGTTGGGGAGGACGTGGGCAAAGTGCATCCCGTCTGTGACTTCCTCTCCTTATTCGTCAAATAGCCCTACTCATAGGGCCGTGACAACATCTAAATTAATACATGCAAACACCCAGAATGAGCCTGCTACATGCATCTGGTGAATGTTAGCTGTCTGGATTGTTACGAACATGATGAAGAAGGGCGCATGGTCCCTGCCCCAGAGCCACTGAGATGGAACAGAAGATGGCATCTCTCTAGGGAGATGAGCCTCAGTACACACGTGGGATGGACACCTGGTCAACCAAGCAGTGGCATGAAGACTTTCTGGGACAAATCTTGAAGAATGAACATGATTTAATCCAGTTAAAAACATAACCAAGAAAAGGCAGTGATGGTATTTCAAGGAGAGAACAGCATAAGGAAACACATGGTGCTTTTAAACAGCAGCTTGTAGACATTTACTTGCCCTGTGTCTACTCTTTGTGGGAGTGACAGCCACAAAAAAACTCAGCGAAAGGCACTTTTAAGCAGAGGTTTGGCTGTGCCTTTGATGTCGGTGTGTTTTTATGTGAAGGTCCGTTTCCTTTCCCTTGGCTTCTGGGACTGAGAGCACACTTGGTTGCTCCTGGGAACATCAACCTAGGACCTTGTGACCGGATGCTTTTATCTAACACACCTTCATTGTGTCTGTGTGTGTTAAAAGAACCTCTTACATGAAGGAACCCGTTTATTAAATGGCAAAGCCAAAACTAGTTGTGAACCAGAAAAAAGAAACAACTGTAATGAAGCGAAACACAAACTCAAATTTTGCTGTATCTAGAATCATTATTTCTTCAAATAAAACCTATTGAATCTATTTCATATTCAAAGCAATAGAATTGAGAAAATATCCAGTGTGAGAAAATTTCCCATTTCTTTTAGTTAGCATTGCTCTCTGTAACATATTGCCTGTGCAAACAGAAATGTGTATTTAGTTATTAATATTAAACATTAATATTGAATGTAGAAATGGTTATCACTTTAAACATAAATATTGTTCAGCCAGAAGTAAATGCAATGCTTTCCCATCTTTGAAATGACTTTAACGTAATGCAAAGCTTGTTAAAGTGTGGTTTGTTATGACTGCTTTTCATTGTACCAGTGATCAAGTCACATTTCGTTAAATAATATGGATATATGTCATAAATCGTGACATATGCCAGAGACTGAATAATCTTGGGAGAATGAAATAATGCTTAGAAAATCTAAGTCCTTTGCAAGCCATGGAGTCCCATGTAAACACCAGAAGGACAGTTGATGTGGTAGGCAGTCCAGGTGGTGGTTTGTACCCTTTCTGTAAAAAACAAATGGAGCCAAATAAAGTAGCTCTACTGTCCCAGAATCGATTTGTTTTAGTGAGATAGACCTGTGCTAAAGACCAATCCATCTGAGCTCAGGTAGAAGAGAGAATGTAAGGGATGTGGATAGACATCTTTCTGATGGACTGGACTTCAGAACTGTGGCAAAAAGTGTTGTATAAATCAAGAATTGGAAGTCCCACTGAGCCAACATAGATGCTAAAATAATTAGTTTCTGCAGCTCAAGTATATTCATTCTCCTTATCGAGATTTACCTCTTTCAGAGTACGGAAAAAGACAAAAAGATACATAGAATTGTGTTGGATTTTTCTGTGGGCAGAGCCCATTGTACCAAACAGCCTGCTCAGCTGAATGCTGACTTGTGTAGATGTTGAATACACAAGTATAAAACAGAGTGCCAAAACAATATTTGTTTTTAAATGAATGAATCACTCATTTTCCTTGCATGAGTTTTTCTCATGTGAAGCACTGGCCTTTCAAATTAAATAAATATAATGTTTCAAAAGAATATGGGCATGAATATTCATAAGGAGCAGAACAGTGAATATAAATAAGAGCCCTTTCACAGAACATTTAATTTTTTTATGAGGACCTTACTTCTTTTTTAGCACTTCTAAGATGGCATTAATCAAAGTCATTTTCCAGGACACCCATTTCTTCCCCTTCTTTCCAAATGGTTTTATACAGCAATATTTATCTTTACGTGAATAGAAATAAGGTAGTGCTTGCTTCTGGCACAGCCCATTAGCCACAGATTCAGCCTAGCCTGGTGCCAAGAACTCAATGAAGTGTTTGTATAAAGAATTAGTGGGGCACTGAAAAATAAAATATAAAATAAAATAAGGTTGTAAACCCTGAAAAATATAAGGCTGGTTCATACAGATAACGTATGGCAATATATCCGTAGGTGTTTGTGACACTGTACCACGTTGGCCAATGATTTAAAGCTTCAGCACATGCACACATGCCCACACACACCCACAGCATTGTACACGCACACACACACACACGCAGAAAGTTTGTATTATTATATACTGGAAACACAAGCAGCTAAGACTACTTTACCCCAGATTTTCAAGGGATGGAAAGATGAAGATTTTAATGGGGTCACTTTTGTAAAAATGTAAGGTAGAGAGTAGAAATTTATTTACTATCTTCTGAAAAAAATGATTAAAAGTCATCAAAGAGCACATTATTTTCTCCCTAACCATGTGACCAGAAATAATATGTAAGTAGACACTTTCTAATAAACATCACTTTGCCTGATTGCTTCCAAAGCTATTCTTTCATTGCGTTTGAGGAGAAAAACAATGTTTTAAGGAAAATGGTTGTTTGGTGTTAAAACAGGTTGCTTTTGGTAAGGCAAATAGATTCTCAAGATTATTTTTTATTTTGAATAAAATGCATACCCTGTGCACTAAAGATGCTTACCTTATGTTGCTCTGTTGACCTTCAGGGATTATGCTGGAATAATGTTCTGAATTCAGCATAAGGTCATGACTTGTTCTTATGATGTTTTATGAATTTGGACCAAATATTTGACCACTCAGCACCTTGTTTTTCCCAGCTGTAAAATAAGAAAATACTTGTCAATAAATCCTGCTTGTAAAATGTTTTGAGATAGGCAAAAGATTAATATTAGGTCATATATCTCTGAAAGCACTTACTTTTTCTCAGTTCTGTTGTTTCTAAAGCCACGATTATGCAATTCAAAAACCTTCTTAAACCTGACATTTTTGAGACGTGACTGTCTTAGTAGTCATATTTACCAAGTATTTGCCAGTGGTAAACATTTTGCCAGAGTCCTATAGCAGATTTCTTTCCAGTCCCAAAGGCAGTGACCCATATTTTACATATGTTTTGCAGGAGCACCTAATGTCTGATACTAATTATTGTATTAGTTATTTCTACTCTGACAATGCTGAATAACAAATAATCTACACATTTCAGTGGCTTATAGCAATGACAGTTTATTTCATGGTTCATACTCACAGGTCTGTAGGTTGGCTGAAATTTGTTTGATCTTTGCTAGCCCCACCTAGCTCAGCTGGGTAGGGTGGACTCTAGATTATGAGTTGGGTCCAGGTCTGCTTCATGTGCTTTCAATCCTAGACACAGTTGAAAAACATGCAGCCTTCTAGACTGTGCTTTTAGGATGGTAGATGCCCAAATTCCAAGATGGCCACCAGAAACTTTCTGAACGGGAACAGTATTACTTCCGCCCATATTCGAGTATTCAAAGTAAGTCACGTGGCCAAGTCTCCAGTCACTGGGGTGGGAAAGTGTATATTCCATCTGCTCAATTCCATGGCAAGATCAAGGAGAGAAGGAAAAATTGTGGACAGGTAATATATTCTACCACAGACTACCCTGTTGGGAAGCTGTGCCTAACTGAGGATAATCAAGAGTGCCCTATGTTCTCAGTTTTATGCTGGCTAAGTGATTGCCTTCCAAAACTAGTCTTTAGAATGCTGAATAGGAGTATAGGAAACAGGAGTATATGGGGATACTGTTTTTGTGTACTATTTTTGTAGGCCTAAGTAACAAAGTTCAAATGCTTTAACAATGAGGATAAAAATGGTTTCCCACATCTAGACATAAGAGAGCAGTTTGTTCATAACTGGTGGAAAGTTTACAGACTTTAATTCTAAAGAAATCAGACTAGCATATAGACTCTTCAGTCATTATGTTTGAATCAGGGAGAAAAAATGGAGTTATGGGAATAAACGGACAAGTTTGGAGAGTGGCCTTCACTCCAAGAGTTTTCAAGTGTCCTGAGTAGAGGGATCTTGTATTATCCATAATAGCTTATAAAATGCTCCCTCTTCCAAATAGCATAGAGATAAAATAAATACTGATATATAAAGAATGCATGCATGGTGAATGATGAGGTTGAGATGCCATGTATAGGTATATGGGCATCCACAGCCAAACAAAGAATTAGGAGGAAAGGAAGTTACTGCGGCTAGGAAACCACATCAATTGTCATCCTGCTCGAAGCAGGGGCAGGGAAAAGAACGGAGGGAGGGCTGTAGAAAACAGCCAGCTGTCTTTGTTTCTCTGTTATGTCAGATTTTTTTACTTCCTACTCTTCCCTTTTTCAAGCTTTGAAAAATGCATGATATGCCGCCTACTTATTTTAAATAAAAAAGACATAGTGAAAGTTATTGTTTTCCCTCTAATTCCATCATCAATGTCTCTAGCTCTGAAGAACATTTTCAGAAGAAGAATGAAAACTACCCAGTGAGTCATGATTTCATCATAAGACTTTTGGAGACCAGGTTTTCCATCAAAGAAAATAATATGTATTGTTTTGCTTAATAATATATTTAAAGAAAAATTTTCATATTCTATAAATATTTAGTTTATATTCAGAAATATTATTGGCTTAATATAACTGTATAGGAAAAACTCTTTTATAGCATTGAGTCTTCAAGAGGTCCCTGGGTTTTTATGTTGAATTTTGGTCATAAAGGATTATTGGAAATGAAGTAAAGTTAATTTCCAAGAATTTCGAAGTAAGTTTTTCACAGAAAGAAAGATGAGGTTCTGCTTAAAATTTTCAGATATTAACTTAGAAATACTATTTGATGACTCAAATGGACAATGTAGTTAACTCCTCTGAACAAGGCTTCTGTATCAGTAAAATTGATGTAGCAGAATGGGACAATGGCCACATTGAAAGATGTATGTGAACTGGCCTAGAGAGAACGCATATCATCAGGAATGATATTTCTGGTTCTTTTAGCATATTAAGTAGAAATAAAGATGAAAGAAATGTTTTTTAAAGAGATTTTTACATATTTTGAAAATAATTGGGTCTGGATGTTCAGGAAATAGAAGCCAGTAGCCAAGTCAAAAGACATACATTATTTTTCACATTCTACCGATTTCATGGATTTATTCAATATTCATTTAGCACCAGCTCTTAGAAAAGAACTGGTGATAGAGGTGAATACAGCATTATCCTTGTCCAATTTTTTATGTGGTTGATGTACTGGAAATTCCCATGGAGAGGGTGGTAATATAGTATGATATGGTATAATATAATTCAATATAACATAACCATTTAATGCTACACATTTCCCTTGAAGCATGGCTTTAGCTACATCTCTCAATTTTAACATGTTTTGTTTTCATTTTCAGTAAGTTAAATGGATTTTTCTAACTTCCCTTGTAATTTCTTGACTAGTACATTATTTAGTAGCACAAGATTTATTTTAATGCTGACTCCCAGGTGCGGCTGATGCTTCAAGTCCAAGGATGACACTTGGTGTCACAAAGATCTGGAGCTCCACAAAGATAGAACAATTCGGGGTCATTATTAGTCCAAGCAATAACGGAAGGTACCAACGATGCTGGACCTCCCACACCCTGAAGGTACAAGTAATGAACTCAGGAGAAGCTGGGAGGACAGTGTTTATATCCAGAACAGAGGCATCCCACATTCATAGTTTAGAATGTGCAGGACACACAATCAATGCTAAGAAGCTTGTTTAATTTGCAATACTTGCTGTAAAGTGGTTTTAATTACTTACAGCTGAAGCGCATCCTTTAATGAAGGATGTGTGCTTTTGTGCCCTGCTTATTGAGTTATCTTTGTTATTGAGGAGAGGTTAAGTTTAGCTGGGATGACAGTGGCAGTGATTCAAGGTGCTTCCACATGGCGGTGGGGAACTGCTGCATGTCTGGAGAGGCACGCTCATGTGGTTCGAGGTACACATCACGAAGAACATGCGTCGAATCCATCCACTTCCTCAGGTTTCCCTGCCCATCAACTTTCACGTGTAATTGCACCTGAATGTTCCATTCATTCCTTCCTTCAGCAAATGTTTGTTGAGGCTTTTTATGTGCCAGGTGCTATTCTCAGATATAGGGAACCACCCAGGCTGGTCTTTTGTTCCATGGAGCTTACATTTAAAGACAGAAGATGAATAATAAAAACTAGGAATAGACAGTCTAATCCCAATAGTGCTACGAAGAATGAATGGGGTGATATTTTAGATAAGGGATCAGCAGGCTCCTCTCTGTGGAAGTGACATACGAATTGTGGGGCCTGAATGATGAGGAAAACATTCTGGGGAAGAATATTTGGGGGGAGGAACATTTGGGGGCCAGTGCGAAGGCCTTGAGGCTGTCAAAGGAAGAGCAAGAAGGCCAGGGTGGGGAGACTGTGGACAATGGGCGGCGGGAATAGGGAGGATGGGAGATGGGAGGGGAAGCCAGGAGCAGCTAATGGGGGGGCACTTGTGGGCATGGCAAGGACTTGGAAAGCCAGTGGAGGGACACAAATGGAGGAGGAGTGACACGATTGGATTTAAGTTTTTAAAGATCACTTTGACTTCTGCAAGGAAAATTGATTCTAGGGGACAATGATGGAAGCAGAGAGTCCATTTAGGATGTTATTGCAGGAATTCAGGAATGGTCAAGCGATTTACTGGGGTTGTGGCCATAGATGGAAAGCAGTGTGTAGGTGGAAGAGAAAACTATTAAGGATAACTACTGAGTGTAAAGTTTCATTGCATGAGATGGGAAAGACCAAGGGAGGGGCTGTTTATTTGATTACGGAGAATGAGAACTCAAATATCCAAGAGAAGATTTGCACCCATGTATCCCAGGCCTGTTGTGACAATTCAGGGTCTCTGTGTAATGCATCCCTGTGTAATACACTACGGTGTACAGGAATGACATCAGGAATTAGATCTCAGAGCTGAGCCTGTGAGTCCTATGAAGACTGGGGAATCCCAACCACTGAAAACAGAAAGCTCCGGAAGCATCCACGACTTGAATTGCAGAATTCTTCCTGGGTCTGAGACCTCCTTTTCAGAGAAAATCCATTCCACTGATTTTGTTCTTGTGGATAAATCTTTTTTTTTTTGACCTGGGAAGAGGTGGCTTCTCAACTGAGCACAAGAGGTGGGGTTGGGTGGCAGTTCAGTGGGATGGAATCTGTGGATTGTGTTTGTGTGTGTGTGTGTGTGCGCACACGCCTGTGTAATTTCCAACACTGGGAGGATCTGGGGAAGGAAACAGGAGAAAGGGAAGAAATGTAAGCTTGAGAGAGAAGATAATCTTAAGGAGACACTCAGAGAAGCCTGAACATCTCCTGGTGGTTTGACACTCAAGGTTCCTGCAATTGAAGAAAAGACTGATTTACATAGTTTGTGGTATTTGTACTAAAAAATGTAAAAGAGACCCAAAGTGACCCTAATATGAAGTATGATCAAGGAACAAGATAAGGAAATACTAATCTAGGTGAAGAAGTAAATATCATTTTGCCTATTTTGTTTCTTAAAAAGGTAAAGCACATTTCTGACCAGGTAGCTTTCTGGCTGTTTCCAGAAAGTTTAAAAATGTTCCTAATTTCTAAAAGAGTATAAATATTCTAAATATCATCATATGCTTTGAGATGGAAATAGCATCCATGAGGATGTTTTCATGTTGGATTTAGAACTTACCTTCCGGAATGCTCAATTAGATAAATATGTTCAAGAATTCTATCTTTTCTTCAGAAAATTTTTACTAAAATTTGGCACACTTCTAGTTATATTTTAAAAACATGACTTTTAGAAACACAAAATTATTTTAAGAACTATACCCTGATGATTAGGGAGGTATAATTCCTCTGGGTTTTTGTGAAATCTGTGTGTCTGAAAATCAAGTAGAACTTTAAATACTACGATATTTATAAATTCTCAGAGACTTGGAGAAAAATAATTTGAGTAGCTCTGTTTCACTTCTGGCTATAAAATACTTACATTATGTTCACTGGGATGTTATATTGCTTAATGCTATTAGCATAACAAAAATAGAAAAAAATTTTCTGACAGTGTGTTTCTCAACAGAACCATTGCCTTTGACATAACTAACCCTGATTATCTTGCTGATTATCCTGGTTTATACATTCTAGAAGAAAACAGAATAAACAGCAAAAACTTTATTAAGGTGTTAGAACTGAGGCATCATTTGAAAGAAAAAGTCAGGAGCTCCATTTTTTTAAGCTCCTATTGGCATATTCTGGAAATTTTTGCTTGCCATTGGCCTCTGAAAGAAGTGTGAACCGCACCCTGTGAAAGGGCATGGGCTTTTCACCAGGAGTCTGAAACAGGAGTGTTGCCACAATCCACTCACATCGTGAAGGCCAGTCAGGACCCATTTCTGACTCCGTGTTAACCCTTTGCTTGGGCTCAGCCTCAACTCTTCATGTTCGGGTAATTTCCTGTTAAACAGTGAAAAGAAATCATTTTATGAAATTAGTTTCGCCTCAAAAGCTGTAAATCGCCTTGATACTGTGGACACGTAATTGTAATCCCCGACTTGGATTCCCAAGATGTTAAGGAGATAGAAGCACTTGAGATCTTAGTTCTGGCTTGGTCTCTGGGCATGTGACGGTGAAGCCACGTCTAGCCCTCCGTGTCCTAGGCTTCCCCTAGCTCCCCTCTCAAGAGGTGGATCAGACGGTCTCAGTGGTCCAACATTAATTATTCTATTGCACAATTCTGACCCTGCCTTTGCAACAATCCACTCGGGGCCTTATTAACACCCGTGACTGCTCATCCCCAGGAAGTGCCCTTGGTAACCCTGCAGGATTGCCTGCCTTCTGGTTAGAAGATGAGTTCTCAGTGCAGAAGAGCTTCCTTTATGAGAAAGTGCCGTGCTTCCTTTCTGCCTAATGAGTTTTATTCTATCGATTTCATCAGAAGAGTCCTCCTTTAAGAGCTCGTGCTGCTAGGAAGGCGAGTGCTGTGTGAAGAAGGAACTGAGTGGGGGACCAGGCAGGGCAACCCTCCAGGGCGTGGTGGCAGAGGAGGGGCCCAGGAAATCCCAGCCAGTGGGCTAAACCTCCTAAGCCTGACCATCCCTTCCTTCCATCGATTGGTGGGCTCCACACCTTCAGGTCTGGGAGTGCCCTTTTTCTAGGACCCAAGGCTTCCTAGAGATAGACGAAGTAGGAGATGCCTGCTCAACGCATGCCGGAGACCCTGAGAGCAGGGGCCGTTTCCTGTTGAATCCAGTGTCTGTGTCGCCTGCCACAGGCATCAGATACGCGTCTGTTCAGTGGAGTTTGTAAGTGTAATTGATTTACCGAGAACTGATAATTAAAAAATCAACATATCTGTCATCAGTGCCGTGGCTGATCAGACCCAGGGGGTAGTGGAACGATTTGAGAGATTCTTCAGGGAGTAGATGCTAATAAACTAGACAGGGGGAGTCGTAGGAGAGTTTCCACATGGGCACCATGTGCCAGGTGCTATCCCTGGCTTTGGGGTGCTAGCCGTGGGCAAACCACCCTCAGGGGGTCATTATATGTGTGTATGTTGGGGGCGGGTGAGGAAAGTGAACAAATATAGCAGTCCTAGAAGAGCTGCGGATGAGAGTGAAGCAGGTTCAGGGGACGAGGGACTGTGGGCGGAGGAGGAGGCTTGCGTTTTGCTCGGGGTGTGGGTGGAGGCCTGGTAGGTAGCGGTGCTGGAGTGGAGCCAGGAGCCAGGCAGAAGTACCACGAGGACAGGGCACCTGGGAATGAGCACGGAGTAAGTGCAGGAGCCGGCTGGCAGCGCCAGGAAGGCACAGCAGGTCAGGCCGCCGCCTGGGGCCCTGGTAAGGACGTGGCTGTTAGTGCGCAGCGAGATGGGAAGTGGCTGGAGCCTTTTGGGGGAGAAATCATAAGAATTTGTATTTGAACTGGTCTAGGAAGAGAGGCCGCTTTCCATGTGCTTCTATTTCAAAAGTCAAAATGTGTATGGAAGTATCTATTGGGATTGAAGTATGTTACAACTGCAAGCCTGTCTGGAATTAAGACATTATGTTTCAAACAAATGCTCAAGGTTTTGCATTAGAAGAACATGTAGTTGAAAAACAGAGAGTCTCTTTCGTAATTGTTCAATTTTCATACTTGAAAATATTTATTTAATACCCTCTAGGATATAAGGTTTTTGCATAAATGCTATGTTTCTAAATAACAATGTCATTTTTAAATACTTCCCATAAATTTGTAGATATTAGAAATCCAGAGTTATATGGATTTTCCCAATGATCCGTGACCAAGCACCAGTTGTTTTTCTAGTTCCTTAAAGGAATCTTTCCTACAGCTTGGTGCTTCTCAACAGGAGGTAGCATTGGCCCTTGGAAGACATTTGGCAGGGCCTGAGTACATTTCTGATTTTCACAACCAGGAGGGAGGGGTGTTTCTGGCATCTAGTTGGTAGAGGCCAGGGATGCTGCCAGTCACCCCATATACAGGACAGCCCCCCACCCTCCACGGCAAAGAATTATCTGGCCCAAATGTCAGTAGCCCTGGAGTGGAGAAACCCTGCTTAACAGAATCTGTATGTTCTTCAGCATTTTTTTAGAGGTGTCTGTTTCATCACCTAGTTTGCAAGTATTTAGTGTAACTATTTCTCTGATTCATAATTTGTTCTTTGTAGATTATTACTTGTTACAAACCATCCTGTAAACATAAACTAGAAGTTAAATATTTATAGGTGAATGAAATTGGAGCATGTTCTTGAAATATGAGCAATTTTTAAAAATGAACTATTAAAAATAAGTTCCACTTACTGAAGAAATTCCGTATCTAAGGTATCCCGCTAGATGCTTTAAGCAGTTATGATGTCAGCGGTGAAAAGTGCGTGATGTCCTTTCCATTGTAGGGTCGAAGAGGTGGTTTTGTTATGTCTTCTTTTTAAAGTTCGAGCATCTCTCCCAGTTTAATGTGATTCGTATCTACTGGAGGGAGAAATGGGGTGCACTGTTTGCAAGAACAGGCTGCTTAGACTCCAGGGTTCAAATTCGGGCTCTAGCACAGGAGCTGGGAGATGTTAGACAAGTTTCCCATCTCTCTGGGCCAGAGGCACCCCTTGTGAAAAATGGGGTGGAGCTACTGGATGCTCTTAGTGCTGTCGTGAAGATAAAGCGAGCCGAGGCATGAGGAGGACTGGGCAGGGAGGTGGGTGCCAGGCACTCAGGAAATGCTTGTGTTCCTCAGTGGAGGTTTTGGATGGCCATTGTGGGCTCCCAGAACTCCTGCATGTTCCGTCCGTGGAAAGATGGAGTGAGGGTGATACCCCAGCCTGCCTGTGGGATCAGTGCTTCCCACAGGAGAATCCCCAAGAAGAAAACTGGAGAGTTAGAGCTAGCATTAGGGTTAGGGTTCAGCTTAGGGTCAGTGTTGCTTTATGAGCAAGGGACTGTCTAGGGGTTAGGGGTAGAGTTAGATAAGGGCTAGGTTTAGTGTTAAGGCTATTTTATGGTTAGGATTAGTATGAGGGTATTAGGCTTAGGGTACATATTAGTTTTAGACTAAAATGAAAGGTTAGAGTTTTGCTCTAGGGTTAGGGTTAGGGTCAGATTTAGAGTTAGTATACGTGGAAGGGTTCAATGTTAGAGTTAGATTGGAATAAATTTTATCAGTAGCATTGTGGTTTTGAGAAGTTTAGGATTATAATAAGGGTAAAAGTAGGGTTAAAATTAGAATTAGTTTTAGAGGCTATGATTAGATTAAGAATAAGATTAAAAACATTTGGTTTAGAATGGGGATAAGACTGGGAGAGGATTAGATTCAGATTTAATATTAGTATAAGGTTACATGTTAGGGTTCTTGTAACAGCTAGGATTAGTGTGGGTTGGGTTTGATTTAGGAATAGGGTTTATGTAAAGTTAAGGGTAGTTAAATTTGGAGTTAAGGTAATTATTTGCTTGGGAAAATTAGATTAAGGATAGGTGTAAGGTTAGGGTTAGGTTTAGGAATAAGATGAGAATTATGGTTAGGACAGAGGAAAATGAAAACTTTAGGTTTAGGATTACTTTCAGTATTGAGGTTGGTTTCACTTTAAGAATAGAATAAATATTAGTTTAGGGACAGTGTTCATATGAGGATTGGCATAGGTTTAGGGTTAGGATAAAGTAAATTTTGGTTTGGATTATTCTAAGTGTTAGGATTAGGGTTAGGGTGAGGTTAAAATGGGGTTCGGACAAAGGTAGCTCTTCTATTTAGAATCAAGTTTAAGGATTTTTAGGCTCGTGTAAGCATTAGGGCCAGGTTTAGAGTAAGATTTAGTTAGCTTTAAAGTGAGGATAAGGGTTAGGTCTAGGCATAAGGTTAGATTTAGAGTTAGGGTAAGTGTTGGATTTAGCATTGGGGGTTTGGCTAAAAGAAATCCTTCAAAAGAGATGCCCCCTTTCTACCTGTTTCCACTTTGCATTTTGGCATATAAACTCTCTCTGGATAATTTTTCTGCCTTGGTTTCACATTCCATATATAGACTGGAACAAGTGAAAGGAAGTCATGCTAAATAATCCTACTTTACTGAAAAAAGGCTTCATGGCCTTTTATTTTAAAGAAGTAAAGTGGGGGGGGGAGAACATTTACCAGACAAAATAGATCGCCGAGGTAATGCATCTGCCCCCATCCTGCGGGCCTCGCTTGGCCTCCCGGGGTGCGGGCTTCCCACGGGGTCCTGGCCCTTCTCTCCGGCTCACACTGGGTCTCTCCTTGGCTGGGGTGAGACAGCTGGGCTCGCGGCGCTTCCGGGTTGGCACAGCGCCCCTGTCTCGTCCTGGACGGGGGCAGGTGCCCTTTTCCGGGACACCGCACTGCGACGCCGCACGCAGCTGCCCTCCCCGGGTGGCCAGGACCCGTCCTCTCCCTGTGCAGCCTCGCCGCCGCCGCAGAGACGCCTCCGCTGTGTTGCGTGCCCTGAAGGAAATGGAAGCGCAGCCTTGGGGTGGGGGGACGTCTAGTTATTTGGCAGGTTACGTCCCCTTCACCTTTCCTGTGCTCTCTTTCCTGTGGATGCACAGGCGGGAAACCAAGCTGCCGGGGGCAGGCCCGAGGCGCGCTTCTCCCGGGCGCCCTCCTGGCTTGCAGCAGAGCAGCGGGCGCCGAGCCCCCTCCTTCCAGCCGTGCTGGACTCTGGGGTCTCCTGGAAGTACCGCGGGTGACGCGGGAACGCGAGGCCGGGTGTCTCCCCAGTTTCATTTCCTCTCGGTGTGAAGAGCCACGTGCGGAAGTTCCCAAACGCCGCTGCCCCCTGCCCTCCGTCCCCGTGTGCGCTTGGTTCATCACCTTCCTATCCTTTATGATGATCTATGCCAGGTGCATAAGGAAAACCCCCTTTCTTACCTGCTAAGCCCTTCTCTTGTCCATCCCAAGCCTTTCTCCTTTTGCTTACTAAATATCCGTGCTCTTCCTATCCACTTGCTAACTGTCCCGGGGACACCTGCCCTCTCTCCTGGGCCTCCGGGTATGGTCTGACAGATGACGTCCAGGCTCCACAGCACGGACACGGCGTCCGGATGTTTTAGGACCAGCTGAGCATCCGTGACCGTGCAGTGCTCAGATTAACCTGAATGACGGCCATTGGCTCCAAAACCGAAACTAGAAATCCCCGCATTTTGGGGGAAAAATATTTTTCCTCGATCACAGCAGCCAGGCCTTTGTTGTTAGGAGCTGATTTCTCTACTGCTGCCGGTCAGGCGTGGTTCAGGTGGTCTTGTGAGCCTTGGTGGGGGGCCCAGGCCGCGCTGAAGCGCCTGCACTCGGTGACGCTCTGTGCTTCTTCCCCTCGCAGGTGTCCTTCTTCCTCTTCATCATCTTCGTGGTGTACACCATGCTGCCCTTCAACATGCGCGACGCCGTGGTTGCCAGCGTCCTCACCTCCTCCTCCCACACCATCGTGCTCAGCGTCTGCCTGTCTGCGACGCCGGGGGCCAAGGAGCACCTGGTCTGGCAGGTAGGTGCACCCTGGCATCGCCCGCGATGACCACGCGCATCCTGCAGGGGCGGGAGGGGCCAGAGGGACCGGGCGCCCATTCGGGTGTGCCAGCCGTCCGGAGCCTGGCAGATGTGAGGTGACACTGGGTAAGGCTAGTGGGCGGCCAGCCTTACAGAGGAGAAGAGATTTCTCCATTTATTAATCTTCCAACAGGTCTACTGGCATTAAAAAAAACCAGTTCTTTAGAACACCCCTATGGCAAATCTAGCTATACCAATTAGTGGCATTTGAAAGAAGCCATCCTGTCTAATTAGATGAAAGCATTTAAAAAGCTATTTGAGTTCTTTTTATGCATGTCAGTAAACAACAGGCTCAATTATTTGGAGCTATTCCTATCTGTCTCTTTTTTACCTGTTTAAAAAAAAAATCTGTTTTTTTGCTCTACAGGAATCAAATGCAGCAAACACAGCTGTAGTTTTCATGTGGCAGGGCTGAGAGAATTGCTGTGTCATTGGAAAGGGGTTAAATCCCATGGGTTCTCCAGGCCTTCCCGGCACTGAGGAACTGGGATGCCAGTCACTTTATGGTGTGTTTTGTTTGAAAACTTGATTCGGAACTGGATACTTACCCTTGGCCTTTAGTAATCGCTTTTAGTTTGAAAGCTTTCTCAGGATCCCTTTCTCAATATTTGTCTCTTAGTGCTCATAAAACAACTTCCATGAATAGTAGCTTGAACAACTAGCGTTTATGAGGCAAAGGAAGTGGCCTCTGATTTTACCCAAGGGGTTCACGTTTCACGTTTCACGTTGGCGTCTGTGGATTTACTAAGCAGCGCACACGCCAGAAAGCAGCGGGAAGCCCTCCTGTGCCTGAGTCTACATCGGGGCTGCCCAGCAAATAATTAAATGCCTCCTCTTCCCCCCACTGGCAAGGGATTCCTGCCCCAGGGGTCTAGGGTGGCTGGACACATGGCACCCCACACTGGGCAGATGAGATGGACAGGAGTCTGTTAGTCCCGTGTGCACTCACAGCCCGGGGGCCCACCCCCTGGGGACCCTGGGGTTGCACTGGGGAGCAGAGTCAACCGTGGGGGCTAAGGGAAGTGGGCTTTGTAGGGACAGAGGGTGGGCTGCCCCTGGTTCCGGCAGGAGGATGTGAATGTCTTGCTTGGATGATTCCGGGCTGGCAGGGAGAGGCAGGACCTGGGCCTGGTCTGCTCGACAAGCAGGGCTCTGTCCAGGGGACCTAATCCACGGGGGAAACTTACCACTCAACCCCCACACACCAGTTTCCCCAGGTGTCAAGGCAGCGCTGATATTGGACCTCCATTTTAGTCCTTGCACCACAAGGTGGATGCTTCGCTAAGGGGGAAGGTGGGACAAATGAGCTTTTGTTCTCTCTGAGTTCTGCCCCAGCCCTTAGCCTTCTTTTTCTGCACTTCAGAGCCTCCCCTGAAGGTATTTATGGGACCTTCCTCCTTTCTCCCACAAATTCCACTCTTCACTCCTTACCCTCCCCTTAACTGAGCAGTAGAGCTCCACAGTAGGTGGCCAAATACAGATAAGGGTGGCAGGTATGTTTTTGCAGTTGGAGTAAGTGCATCTTCTGCTCTGTCGGTTTACATCACGAAAGTTACCGCAGTAAAGGCCCCCGCACACAGGCAGCCGGGACGCTGGCCCTGCTTCCTGGCGCACACAATGCCCGCGGGTTGTGGTCACCCTGGAGCACGTCCCTGGACGTTTTGTATATATTTCTTCTGCCCCTTCATCAATAAACTATCTGCTGTTGCAGATGTAATAGAATAAATATATAGAATAAATATACAGGATATCTGGGAAGTGAGAGGTATAATACCTGACCATAAGGATCAAATGGGGTTAAAAAAGAAAAAAAAAAGGAAGTGCTTTGCAAAGAACCTGGTGTATGCTAGGGTATCAGGTAATGAATTGAGTTGTTTATTTTTAAGCACTTCCTTTCTTTCATTAGTAGAACAGTTTTGGAAAAAATGTAGTCTTTAATTTTGATTTACTTCATTTTCAAAGTTTACAAAGAAAAATGCTTATCAATGGGCAGCCAGGTATGGAATAAAAATTCTCTATTTCATAGTATTTCATAAAAGAATAACATTAAAAGGAACGGAGCATAGAGTCAGTTTGCCATCCCTTCAGAAATAATTTCACAATGATTTGAAGAGCTCAGAGACGCAAAATATGCTAACAAATATAAAATGGAAGGGTTCGAATAATGAGGAAAAGAGCTGTATCTTTGACCACTGCTGGAAATAGAGCCTGAAAATAGCACTGGCTCGTGATGCAGGAAAAACACTTGCTGAATTCCTTTTACGTAAATTAGACTACTACAGATTAGGTGATTATATTATGGTACTGTAATTATTTAAAGGAAAACTATTTAAAATAAAGGATATTGATCTGAAAGAGGTTGCTGCCAAGATGGTCAGTATCACCTTGCCTCCTAAACCACCAAAGAAAGACCATATTTGGTTTAGCACAGATCCATATTAAGAACATTTGTTTCTTTTTATTTCTTTGCAAATTGGAGATCCATTGATAGCAATATACTTACTTAATAGAAAACCCCATTCCCCTTCTATGCTGCATAACAGGCTTTATTGTTCTCAGGAAATTTATTTTACCAGCACTTGCACTGAAGCGGGATTCATTCTCAGGCTTTGATTTATACCCTAATTGAGAAACGTAGTCACTAACTGAAAATTGCAGATTATATTTCCTAATACATGTTCAGCTTTCTTTAAAGTATACTACCGGTAACACATTTTTAAACGTTTCTTTTGAAATAATCACAGACCTGCCCCAAAGTGGCAAATAGAGTACAGAAAATTATTTTTCCCTACACCATTTAAGGATCAGTTGCCAGTCTGAGGCCCTTTCCCCTAGCCCCCAAATGCTCTAGTGTGTCTTTCCTACAGAGCCATAATACAACTATCAACATCTGGAGGTTCACCCTGCTGGGTGACGTCCACCTGATGCTCAGACCTTTTCAAGTTCCTCCATCTCCCCTAATAATGTCCTACAGCAAAAGGACCCACTTCAGACCTGCTCATTGCAACGTGTTCTCCAGTCTCTCTGGTCTCCTGCAGGCTTGGCTTGGGGTCTGTCTGATGTTTCCTCGTGATTAGATTCAGGTGATGCTTCTTTCCCAGGAATTACAGAAGTGATGGTGTGTTCTCCCGGCACTCCAAGGGGAGGGGGGGGAGTGAGATTTCAATCTGTCTCCTCTCTAATGGTATTCATTTGTATTAGGGCGTCGTCCACCAGGCTTTCCCACTTTGCAATCTTTTCCTCTTCGTGATTAATACATATTTCATGGAAATGTACTGTGAAACTAGGCCAATATCCTGTATCTCATCAAAATTTCAATTTATTCATCTACTTATTTATATCTATATGGTCTTGTGCTTTCCTATTTTTTTCAACACATTATAAATCATCGCCATCGCTGTTTATATCAATTGCCTCAGGTTTAGCCAGTCGGCACCCCATCAAGCTGGTTTCTGTGTCATTTTAATATGTCCCCATCATTCTTTGAGCACTTTCTTGCTTTCTAACCCAAAAGGTGTTCCAGGCTTATCTTGTCCTTTCCCTGCCCCAGCCATGAAATCCAAATCTGCCATTGCTCCAGAGAGTGCTGGTTCTTTTCAATGGAGATCTGAACAAAAGGTGTTTTCTTTGCCTTTGGGGCATAACTACTCCAAGGCAAGGCACAGACACACACACGTTTACATCTAGACTTATTTTCATATATGCTTGTGTATTAAAATCCCTGAGTTCATGCTAACATTTACGTTCAGGCTTCATTCTGGTTTTCTCACTTTCCATTGTAGCTCCCTGGTCCGATAGGGGGAAATCTGCCCCCATGATCCTGAATATATTTCCTTATTTAATTAATCCCTGGATGTGGCCCATCTCTAGCCTCAGTTGTCACCTCTGTCCTCCACAGATGCCTCCTCAGGCTCTGAATCCCTGTGCCCCACTGCACCCCACCTCCAGGGGGAATCTCCCCACCTGCCACTCAGGCTCTGCCACCCTTGGACAAGGGTGGCTTCCCCCACCCCCTGTCAGTGCAGATGCCTTCCTTGGCCTACTGAGTCTGATGATAAGAACCGAATTGTTCTGGGAGGAAGGAGAAGGAAGAGACAGAAAGGGCAGAGAGATGAGTTTTAATACGGTGTTGAACAGAGTTCACTTGTGGAAGAAGAAGAGACATTTTTCAGTTATTCCCATGACTCACTTTGAATCTGAAAGATGTCTGTCTCGAAATTATTAAGGAGTCTGTAACCCTTTCATAAAAAAGGAAAGAGAATATTTAAATACCAGTAAACTTAAATAAAAAGCAGTTTTATATTGTTCATTTAAGAACATATTATTTCTCCATCATAAATTTAATGTATGCACCAAAGGTCCTTAGCAATTTGTGGCTAACTAGAAAATAAGAATTTTGCCTGTGTCAGGAAGATAACAGACACTTGACTGAAAGTTCTGGGAGAGCAGCAAGGAGGTTTCATGCTTAGGGTTCTATCCAGGAAAGAGAAAGCGATAGGGGAAAATGAGATGAAGACTCCCACCACCGGGTGCTGCGGTGGCTGCCTCCTGCTTCTGCCCTGGGAAGTGGCAGTGACGCAACAAGGACATGAGGTTAGGAAAATGGCAGGAATCCTCTTCCAGCCAGCACGGTGGGTCCCTCCGTGAGCGGCAGACCTGCCTGAAGGCTGTGCGTGAGGGGAAGGGCTTAATTCGTCTTAAATATACATCCTGCCTTTTCTCCCTTTGCTCTGCTTTCACGGACCTGCATCACCAAAGGCGTGGTCCCCAACCAACCTCAAGGAGCTTTCCATCTATTCCTTTTTATATCACAATTGCATTTTGAATTTAAAGAGTTGCTCGCTTTTCTTACATTTTTATTTCTCTGGTATTCGTGGCACATTCTGAATTTTCCTTTTATATATCTTTCATTTTCCCTTGGGAGAGGGGAAATTTGAATATAGATTTACTTAAGCAAGCCAGTTATTTGAGAACCCATATTTATTACAGAAAATAAGCTAAGGAGTGCTTATTGATTTTCTAACAGGATTACTCATATTGTAGAGAAATTGTATAGGATTCCTTTACACTGTGGATTCTTTAATATAGTTAAGTAATGATTTAATTTGATATTTTTAGATTGCTTTTGATAGTGTAGCCTACCCTTCCCTGCAAGACTGTTATCAATAGTAATGTGGATTTGTTACATAACTGATTCTTTGTAGGGATAATTCAGGAAGTGTATATTGGAGTCTGGAATTAAATTACATTTAGGATCTAATCGGAGATGCTCAAAGGAAAAACAGCAGGTTGCCAGCTGCCCAGTTTCTGGTTGTAGAAGAGACTAATTGTCAGGTATTTGGATCTCTGCTCCTACTCTTTTGTCTTTGGAGTAGTGTGCTGGATATTGTTTCCACAAGGAAAAGAAAGGAGACTATGCCACTTTCTTTTTTGTGTAATACCAAGCTATTGATTGATTATATACATTTCCTATTTTAGCAAGCTATGCTTGACCTATTCTAAAGGCATTGTAATGTGAAAGGAATGGGGCTAAGGGTGGAGAAGATGTAAAAATAGAAAAGTGCCCAATGGGACTAAATCCTAAAGCAAATCTAAATGCATGTCACAGTCCTTCTCTCTTTTCTCACCTTATCTGTCCTTCAGCCTGACACATGCACTCCCTTTTCCACTAAATGCCAGGCAATTGTGTGCTCATTCCACCAGAGAGAGTTTTAGCAGGCAAGTGAACAAAAACTGAAAAATAAATTTTAAAAAATAAATAAATTAATTAAACACAATACAGGACATCTAATCACTTTGAAATGCTCTAGCAGCTTCTCAGAGAAAATACAAGACTGTTTGAGACGATGAAATTTCATGTTGTAATTAACAATTTGGCTACAGTGGTAGAATGAGAGCATTTCTGGCGCTGCCTTGGGTTGGGGGTTTAAGGAACAGGCATACAGGGAAGCCCTGTCAGACCATGAATTTTGTCTTGGGGATTTGATCAGTCCAAGGAGTGCCAAAAAGAAGTATTTCCTTTAAAATGAAAAGTGACGGTCTCTTATCAACTGTCTCTAACCTCCTCCTCTTGATTCTATCATCTGAGTCCCATGTACTTTGTTCATCAAAAGAAATGGATTCATGTCAAAGAATATACTTTATTGTGGGTGGATTAAATGATGGCTGAATGGCTTGTTTTACTTGTTGGGTCTTGAATTACACCCCCCACAAAAGGCAGGTTCAGGTCCCAGCCCCATGGCCACCTCCACTGGGGGTTGCTGGCCTTGGTGCTGATTCCATGAGCTGACGTGCAGGAGGGACCTGATCAGAGCTGGTCTGGTACAAATAGTTGGCAAGCAGCAGCAGGAGTAATGCATTTTGCTAAGTTTAAATAACTTTATAGGAGAGAAGAGAAATGGAGCATAAAAATACTTTGGAGAATATGGTAATAATTGAAGCACCAGTGACAACATGGAGTTGCGTAGGGCAAGAGTCAGATGTGAAAGACAGCCCCAAAGTTCGATTCTGATTACTCCAAAGACCGTCCTGCAGTGTGCACTACCCAGGTTCAAGGCAGTGAGCCTCACTTGTGAGTGGAGTTTGGAAGTTCTGGTAATGCCCAAGTGTCTGAGCTCTTGTAGGTTAATGCAGCATCTGGCTTTGGAAATCCTTAAGACACAGTTCCCTAATTTACCCCTTGGCAGGGGTGAGAGGGAGAAATTCAAGATTAGCATTTATAGGTTTACATGCCAGCTGGATACCAGGATCCCCATGCCAGCCTCTCCCCTGGAGATGCCCACATCTGTTCCAGCCAACCTTGTGGGTTGCTCATTTTCCCTCACTTACTTAAGCATCCTGTGTCTCGGCTTTGGGGCCATGAAGACATACAACTGCACTGCTCCATCTTTTTTAATCTCTCCCACCATGCCCAGCTAAAAGACCAACACCCTTCACTGGACTACAGTTTCACCTCTCTGCCTCATGAATTGTTGCAAGCTGCTCTATGATTCTCCAAGGCCTAAAAGTTCTCTGGGTTTCCCTTTCTCTCTCTTAATCAGGTAGTGCTAAGTGCTGTTGTGCATGGTGTCTGAAGATACCACTTTAGGAGGTATTTATGAGAACACAGAGGATAATGAGGCAAAGATAGGAGACTTCAGAGTTCACCCTTGTTCAGACAAAACTGTCATCCATAGGGCAAGCACAAAGAATTCCTGAGGGATGGCTCCAGATAGGCAGGGCAACAAAACAGCTGTCCTTGGCTCTTTGTCCTACACATTCACATTAAAAAAAAAAATTAGAAAGAAGGTTTCAAAGGATTTTCAAGAAACACACTGCATCCTATCATCTGTGAATTCTCTCTTGTTTGTCATAGTTTTTCATTTGATTCTATTAGGTTTTCCAGGTATATAATCTATCATTTGAAAATTTTTCTAATTTTTAAACCTCATTTTCTTTCCAATTGCTTTCCCTAGTACCTCCAGGAAAAATTAACATGATAGTGATGATAGTCGATACTCGTGTCTAGTTCTTTATTTAGGAGGATTAGAGTTTTCACTTCAAGGATTATGCTGGCTCTTAGGTTAAGGTTAAGTAAAATAAATTAATTTATTTAAATTAACCTTAACCATCCATTCCTATTTAGGGTTTGTTTTGTATGTATGTCCATATTTTGTTTGTTTTTGTTTTTGAAGACAGGATCTTGAACTGTACCAAACCAAACTTTTTTTTTTTTTTTGGCATCCTCCAAGATTGTATGATTTCTTTCCTTTTGTAATATTGCACTGTTCTTGAATTTCTGGGCAAAAGCTTAGTAGGTCATGCTGTGTTTTCTCTAAGTTGCTGCTTGATTCTTTTGACTATTAACTTATTGAGGATCTTCTATCTAGCTTGACAATTATAAGTGCAAATAATTCTGCAGCACTGGCCATGGGTCAGGGACAGCTCCAAGAATTTTATATCCATGAGCTCATTTATTCTCAAATGTAAATATATATCACATTACCTTACATACCATTCCCTATTTTTCCCGTGAAAGTTCTGTTTAGATTTACTTTCTCTTCTGGTGTTTGTTTTTGTAAAGATATTTTCTTATAAATACAGTCTCTTTCATCCAGGTTCTCTGTGATATTTTCATGAGTTGAGTCAACTCTTCTCCTGAATTCAACTTTCTCTGTACTTGTGGTTACTTTTCTCTGGGTAGTTTCTTCTTCTTGTTATTAGTCCTTTCTTCATTTATTCCCAGTGGTTTGCTTATTTTAGTTTCTGTCTCCAAGGAAACAGTTTTGAATATATTTATTATATTTATTGATTTTCTAGTTTCTATTTTTTTAATTTTCATTTTATTTCTTCATGAATTTATTCTTTGGTTTTCCTTGATTTGTTTTTGTTTAGTTCTTTATGCACAACTTCTTATGGGAGGTTGCAAATTCATTTATTTTTTCCTCTCTGTTTATTAGTATAAATAGTGAGGGCTATAAATTTTCCTCTGAAACCTGGTTTGCTCTATCACTTATATGTGTTCATTATGCACATTTTCTAGATAGTTTGCTCTTCAGTTTGAATTACCTATTGACCCAAGAGAAATTTTTGTTATTATTGTCATTCTATTTTCAGGAGATAGGAGAGCTTTCTTTTCTGGTTTTATTATTAATTTTAGTTTTATTGCATTAAGCTTAGAGAATTGTCTATACCCTTTCTACTTTTTAGAATTTGTTGAAGTTTTAATTTCATTATCTAAGGCTCACCTGAATTAGTTTTTTACTTACAATGAAACTGATCTTCTGGCCTGGTTGGATGCTTTCTTTATTTTTGAAGACCAGTAACTTTACTAAGATTTGATTTTTTCTAAAATCAGTCTTTTTGGCTTAACTTACCCTTTTCCAGGGGGTCCTTTTAATAGAACCACATACAACAACAGCTCCTCCTTCTCCTGTTACTGCTCATCAGCATTATTATTAGCCCTAGCAGTACAGGAGCACTTACGGTGGGCGAATCTCGGTGCTAAATGATGCCCCAGTTCTGTTGTGCTTCTCCAGCCAGTGGAGAAGCTATCTGTGAGATTCCCCTTGCCACAGAGGTAGACCACGTCCATGAATATGCCCTGCAAACGTCCTTCCTCATCGGCTCAGCCTCCTGAGCAAACTGGATCCAGCAGGGCTCCTGCCGACATTCCTACAGTTGCAAACCAGGGGCTTAGACTTTGCACCTCTGGAAGTGTCCCTCAGCTTGGAACAGTACGTCTTCCCTTCCCTTCTGACATCTCCGACCACTGGGGTGTCTCATTTGCAAATGTTCTCCCTCTGGAAGGCACCAGGGCTTGCTTTTGGTAGCCCTTAATACCCATTTTGGAGTCTGGGGATTCTCTCTCCTAATTCGGTTAAAAATATAAATTACCTATGTGTTTCACATTCTCTTTGGTGCTTCTGGGTAATTTTCAGGAGGAGAGGAAGAAATGCTGAATTCATGTGTCAAACTGCAAATATTTCCTTTAGTTTTTAACATTGCCTGAGCTTTCTGAAAATTTCACCTTCTTTGCCATCTCTGAGCCTCAGATTCTAGGTCAAGATATTGGCCTAAGGTAAGGAAAGATAGGATAAAAGACACAGAGACTGACAAGAGTTTTCACTACAGAACATTCCTCTACGACTCCTCGCCACGCATTGGTTTGTCTTTGTTTAATTCATAGTCTAGCTGTGAGTTCCCCATGTTGTTTGGAGACCTCCTCCTCAAAAGCCTTAGGTTCCAAACCCTGAGCACTTCCACTTTCCTTTCCTATCTTGAATTGCTTCTGCCAGAACAAAGAACTGAGTAGACCAGAAGCAGAGCTAAGGTGATGAAGGGGTTGGTGCTGTCAGTCCCAAGTGACCCATGGAGGCTCACCGATGTGGACATGAAGAAGGAAGTGATGGACAGCTGCCTGGGCTCCTGCAGCAACCCCATCTGTGCTATCATTATTTCTTTTACAGCGACCACCACATATTTCAGTATGCTTAACTGTCCTTACCTTCTTCTCACCATCCCTTCTGCCCCATATACCTCGGGCTTGAGATGAGCTTCTGAGATCTGAGGCAGAAACCAAGGCTTTGAAATATTTTTATTCATCCCAGCACCAAGAGCCATGCTTGGTACATAGTGTTAAATAGATGCTTGCATGAGTAAATGCATGAGTGATAGAATGAATGAGTGCATGATGAGTGATCAAAGAGACATGGGAAATAAGCACCTGCGCATCTTTAATATCACCAGGGCAGTAATGACCAGCTCTTTCTTGTTGTAACCCCCATATCTGAGCATAACAGCTTCTAGACTTTCTCTGCTGATGGACATCCAGACTCTGTGAAAATTCCACCCCATTAGGAGGTGGAAGTATTACAGCTACACTGGAGTACCGCCAGTGGGATGCATTTCCACCCCTGGCCAATCACTTAGGCCATTGCAATATTGGAGATGACAGTTGTTGGGAGAGAGAAGTGGATGGATGCCTGCAGAGAGTAAGATGTGACCTGGAAAAACTTCCTATTGCAGGTGGGATACACAGCACATCCTTGTCTTCCAGCGACTCCTGCAGAGTTGGTTCAGCAGTTGAATGGTTCAGCTGATTTTCATTTTACTTATCTCCTTTAGAGAATCTTCTCAGATGACTCTAAGAACTGAGACCTTATGAGTATAATATCTTAAATATCTCATTTCAAATCATTTCCCAACATTTTCAGTTACTTTTGTTGCATGATCTTCTGGCATTTCAAAATATATTCTGTTAGGTAATCTAAGCACCTTAAAAAAAAAAAAAAATATATATATATATATATAACAAATAAAAAATATATATATTCTGGACACTTTTATCAACTGGAGTCACAGCCTTTTGGATTTTCACAGAGAGTGAAAATCACAGAGATTTTCCTTATATATATTTTAAAAAGGCATCATAATTATCCAAGTCTTTAGAATAAAAAAACTATCATTTATAAATAAAATTTGAGTAAAAGGAAGTATAAAGATTGCACATTTACTCCCCCATAACCTTTGTCTCATATGGAATTTAGAAAATTGTGTGTTTTTTTGATAAAAGGCTTAGGTAGATTTGTAGAAATTTTATTCTGCTCTTAGAGTAGATTCTTACAGAAAATCTTAGAAAATATTTTGAGCTTATATTTGAATCAATTTAAGATTTTCATTTCTTATTTAACATGTTTTAAAATCTAATATTTATAACATCCAGTGAGTAAAGCTATTTCCATTTCATTGTATACAGTTGAAAAATCATCTTTATAATCTCTAGCTCCAAGTCTCGATACACGTTTGTCTTAAATATTTGTCAACTAGGTATCTACATCACAGAGCCCCACAGGCATTTCAAACAAAGCATCCCCCAAAGTCAGCTCAACATTTTCCCCTTCATCATGTCCATCCTCCCTGTGAATGGCACCACCACTCCCCAGCCTTCCCAACCTTGATGTTGGCACTCATGCTGCCTCCGCCGCAGGGACACTCACACTCCATGCACTGGGTACTGGATGCTGCTCACGGCACATCCTTTACTCTCCCCCAGATCAGTTTCCTGCTTTCTAAGCTTCCACCACTGCCTCTTGGTGAGAACATACCACTTACCACTGGACGACCTGTAGGAGCCGCTGAAACTGGTCCCCAGCCTCTCTTGGAGTGACCACCTGAAAATTCAGTCTGCCTTTTTAATACATTAATGACAATCCGTCAATGGATTGTTATTACCTGCAGAACAAAATAGCCCATGTCTCCTGGGACCATGTGCAAGGGCCAGTCTACAGTGGCTTTGGCTGCTTCTGCAGCCCCACCCTCACCTCCCCTCACAGCGAGTCTGTGCTCTGCTGAGTTACCTGCCTCCACCCACCTTACCTGTGTTCTGTCCTTTGTTTGGAGCTCCTTCTCATTGTCACCTGGCTAGTGACCCAGCTCAGAAGCTCAAGGGTCTTCAGCCTGCCCTAGACACCAGCGTTTGAGCTTCCAGAGCACAGTCCTGACCTCATCTCACTTGGAGCAACATGGAACTCTCTTTTCTGACTCCTGTACTGCCAGAAGCTTCTAGAGAGAAGGGACACAGTCTTTGATCTCTGGTCCTTCCTAGGGACCCGGAGGCTTATTGGATGGGTATAATGCTGCTATTCTCTGTATCTGACCTTGTGAACCTGTGGATCTTAGACAGCTTCTTGTGTGCTGTATACTCAAAAATAGAAGTTAAAATAATTTTGTAAAATATTTTTGCTGAATCACCCAGACTGCATTTTCTCCTTTCCAAAGATAACCTGATGTGGAATGGAAATAACAGTAATTAAGTAGTCAGAAAGACTTGAGCTCAAATCCCAGTTCTGCGTGAATTGGTATACGAATTTTAACAAGGACTTTGGCTTCTTTGGCCACCTGTTTACCTGTCCTGTGAAGAAGAGCCCGTGACAGAACCGGGCTGAGGAATAGGGATTGAACAAATGTAGTTCCTCGGTGACAGCCTGGCTCATGTAAGTGTCTAATAAATGGTAGCTATTTGTAAAGTTGTGGATTTCTGGGCATTCTCTCTCGGACCTATTTTTTGTTATTCTTCCATAACATGTACATAGTCAGTGTTTAAAGTTAGGAGAGAACTGTGGCCTGAGATGTTTAAATGGACTTAAACACTCTGCAGCAACCAAGCTCTCCCAAGGCGGTTTGCAGAGCAGCTAATGGATGCCTCATGGAAACCTTGATGGGGGAAGGATAACACCCTATCAATTAGGTCGACAATTATACGTGCCAAACAAGCATAATTGGCTTTCAAAATTAATTTCTTGAAGAAAAATGTAACTTAATTCTATTATTTTTACAAGTCAAGTTACAGCTTTGATAAATCCGTCTCTTATAAGTTGATATAACTTGTAAAATTGATGTCAATTAAAGTTCCTTATCTATCCAGCAAGACTAATTGAGTGATTGCTACATTCCAGGTCCTTTTCTAAGGGTTAGGAGATTAAAATGGATTAAAGATCAAAACAAGACAAAACAAAACTCTCAAGCATCTTCACATCTAGTAGGAGACCTTTAAATCTGACATCCAGGATGTGGATTCATTACCATTTACAAAAAATGATTATTTCCTCTATAATAGAATTCTTCACTAAATAATTCACTGTTGTTAAGACATTCTTCTTCAACCTGATTCTGCATTTACAACATACAGTAGTATGTTGTAACTGGATTCGCCAGTCACTCAGCTTAGAGGTTTCCAACAAGGCTCACAAGCTGATCATGAGAAATGAAGACAGGCTTGTGTGCATTCTAGAACAGCAGTTAGCAATCTTTTTCCAGAAAGGACCAGAAAGTAAATATTTTTGGATATACAGGCCATCTGGTCTCAGTGGCAACTACTCAGATCTGCTCCTTGTATTTGAAGAGCTGCTATGGACAATGTATAAACAAATGAGCATAGCCATGTTCCAATAAAACTTTATTTACAAAATCAAGCATGGCCTGTTGTGTCCTGTGGGCCATTATTTGTCAACCCATTTTCTAGAGTAACCACTAGTAATCTGATTTTCTCTCAAACTGTAATAATTTATCACCCTGCAAAACCTTTAAATGTCTATTAAAATTCTGTTACTAACACAGTTTATTAATTTATTTAAAAATGTATAATCTACTTCTAGAACAATGATTTCTCTTAGAAATATATCCCCCAACACTTTGTTTTATGAAAAATCTTAGAATCAGCCTCACTTGTGTTAAAACCCCAGTTTTTGTTTAATTGATTTCAGCATTTCCATTCTCACTGTAAGACTCAGATTTTTTTTTATCAGTTCCCATCTCTGATTTCAGCTGTGTCCTGAATGTGTCTGAACATCACCTCCTGGATTTCAAGCAGATGCTTCACATTTCATGCAACACATTTACATTTTTCAACACTGTGTAACTGGCTGGGAAATTCAGGCACACTTGCCATGAATTTTCCAGCTTGCGAGGTGCTGGTTAACATTTCCCCAGAGAGTCTCCAAAAGAGCAGAAGGAAATATTCCAGAAGATGGTGGTCACTACTTCTCACAGCTGATAGCCTGGCTGAGGTCTTGAGTGAAAAAGACAGGCTGCTTTGAGTGAAGTAAGACTGCACTTGTGTTTTACTAGAGGATCATTGATTCGTAATGCATTGGCTGTATTCCTTCCCCTGTTTATTTTTAAGTCCAAACTGAGGAAGGGATCAAGGGGACCTGAGCCTTCTTCAGGAGAAAAATCACCCAAGGGATTCCACCCTGTGCTTTGGGGCCATTGCCACACTTTATTCACTGTCAGGTTGAATTCTCTTTGCAGAGAATTTCCCCTGATGCTTGTGTGTTTCACTTACAATTGCCTGTTTATTGTCAACTCTTCCAACCAGTGTGCATGATACAGTTACGTAAGTATCAGTTATTTGATCCTTCTCCATTTGCATCTGTTTTCGTTTCTCTTTGCATCAAATAACCACAAAGTGATTCTAAGTGATTTTGGCTTCTGACACAATCCATCCTCATGGGGTCTTAAAAGACCCTTGAGATATTTTGTTTAGAATGTCTGAAAATTTAGCTACAGAGTTGGCATCTAAAAATAAAATTTTAGCTGACTGGCAGCATGGGAAGTGCCGAAATCAGCAGATGGTGTGAAATGCAAGGCTTGTAAAATGAAAATATATTCATAAAATACAAATCCTTTTACATTTATTAAAGGTCTGGCTGGAACACATGCTCCTGGTAGACACGGTGGGCTATTGAATCAGGGGGATATAGGAGACAGAGGGTGTTTGTATTTCAGCAAGGCACTTGACGAGAGCCTGTTTGATGTCTTTGAGGATAAGACAGAAATGTGGTCTGGGAAAGCAGTGACACTGGGAGGATACATTACTGTAATTGATTGAATAACTACTTCCTGAATCCATATCCAGTCCGAACCTCAGAATGTGACCTTATTTGGACTGAGGGTCTTTTTTCAGATGTAATTAAGTTAAGGATCTCTAGATGAAATCATCCTGGATTGAGGTGGGCACTAATTCCAATGATTGGCATCCTTACAAGAGAAAGGAGAGGGAGACTGAGACACAGACACACAGGGAGAAGGTTGCATGATGGCCGGGGCAGAGACTGGAGTGTTGTGCCTATAAACCAAGGAATGCCAGCGTTTTCCAGCAGCCACTGGAAACCAGGAGAGAGAGGCACAAAACTGATTCTTCCCCAGAGCCTCCAGAGGGACGTGACCATGTGGCCCCTTGATTTGAAACTTCTGGCCTCCTGAAGAGAATAAATTTATTTTGCCTTAAGCCACCAAGCTGGTGGTAACTTGTTACAGGAACCCTAAGAAATGATACAATCTTTGATGGAGCAGCTATATCCACAGTGTGCTGAGTAAGCTCCGTGTCAACATGAAAAGAAGTCTTCACATACACTTTGCATGGCATATCTCTGACTCTATCTATCTCACATTTTAAATCAAAGCTTGTTTGGGAACAGAGTGATACCCATTTGATGCCATGAGTCTGCAGGCGATACTGATTTTGATGGAAGCAGAATAAAGGGCCAGAGCAAATTTTGTCCAATTAGAACATGTGACATTAAATTTAAGATTAAATTTACTTGGAATGGATGAAAGTCAAAAGATGATCTGCATAAGCACAGAAAGAGAGAAATGTGGCTTGACAGAATTTCTTATAAAGAAGAATTAAAGATTATAGTTGGCTGTAAGTTGTATGTGATTGACACAAACTAAAGCAAAAATACCAATGCTCCCAGATAACACCATGAGGTAATATTTGTCCATAAAACAAAAACACAAGGAAAAGCAAAATACAAACAGAAACACTTATGTCTTAATGTCCTTAATATAAAAAACAATTATTTCCAGAAAATGGGCTGATAAAAACTAACTGATGGACATTTACTATTTACTTAACATTTGCAAATGTTTCTGTTTGGTAAAATTGAGTTAACCAGCATTAACACACATTTACTTTTCCAAGCACTTTAAACTTTCCAACTCATTTCATCATCCCATTCTTCCTGTTTTAGAGCAACCAGAGGTGGAGAGTTGAGGCAGGTGCCTTGAAGTCACAGAGCTTATTGGTGGCAGAAGTGGGATTCTGACCCAGATAGTGTGACTGCAGAGCCCACCTCCATTAGCCACTGTGGAATTCCTGGAGCCCTGCTGTTTTAAACTCTTAAAGAAAAGAATTGACTTTCCCAGAATTGAACTGATGAAAGTAGACTCCTAGGTGATTTTCTTGGCTTTAATGGCAGACTAAGGATGAGTTAAATTTTTCAACGAGGTCCATAAATAGATATGTTTGGTCATAATTTAAAGGAAAAACAGTTAAGATATCACAAAAAAATGGGGCTTTTCAAAGCCTAAAATTGAACCAGTCTGAGTCTTGTATTGCGATTACGTATGTAAAGCATGAAAATACACCTGTGATTGCCTCTCATGAAAATGAGAGGGAAAATGTACCAAGAGGGGTGAAGGAAAGACCACTGAGCTGGGAGTTTGTGGACAGGGCCTTTAGACTGAACTCCGCTAATGAGCTGTGTGTCTTCCACTCCTTCCCTCTCCATGCTGAGTCCTAATGTGTAAAATAATAGGCTTGAAGAAAATGACCCTGAGGTGTCTTCTAGCTCTAGCTTTTCATAATCACGTAAACCACATGCTGTCCATCCTCTTAAAAACTGTTCTGTAAAATAATGAATGGGAAAAGTATTATGGCCTCCTGGGAAATGAAATAAGGTTTCTGGTAGGGGTATAGATATGAAGTGGTAGAGCTCAGACATTCATTATGAAACAGTGCTGAGGAAATTAAACTAGAAATGTTGGCCATGATATCCTAGTTGGAGAGAGGTCACCACAAGTTCTTTGCATAGACCCAGGAAAAGTTGTTTGGTGTTCTCTTCTCATTTTCTGAATTTAAAAAAATGAACTAGAAGCAAAAGCCTCATGAAGAACTAAAATCTGCTTACTCTGAAGGACCCTTTGAAAATCAGAGACCTTTACATGAAACAGATTGTGACTCCATAGAATGAAGAGCTGATGTACAGGAAGCAAATAGATGCCCCATAGGTCCCCAGTTGTAAGGGTTGTCTCCCCCATCCATCCATGAAACTGTATCTGGATTTTTCACCCTAAGGTAGTTGCCAGAATTGCAAGCTTAGTGCCCACATGGCATTTGGCAATTTTATTGTCATCAGTGTCCTCTTATAGACCCTAAGTGATTCCATAACCAAACTAAGAAGTGTAAATAGCATCATTCTTTTAAATGCAGAGATACTGCCTGTGGCAATTTGGCATTGTTTATGAATTCCAAAAATAGATATTGAATTATGTTTGTAAACTGGTCTGTACAAGGGCATGATTAAATTATAATTAGGGCTTTGATTGAGCCATGTCAGTAGGATGTTGAGTTCCCGCCACTTTGGTGGATGGAGACTCACAGAGAAAACTACATGGCAAAGAAGAGAGTTGTAGTTTTAATGCTTGAGTTTTTGAGCTGGAGCCCTGGGAATTAAGCACAGAGAAAAGCTTGGTCATGAGGAAAGGGAAAAGGCCCTGAGAAGAGAAACAAGCCATTCACCTGATAGTCTACAGCTGGCCTTGTCAAGATAGCTGAGGCGCTGAGCCCGGAGAGTGGCAAGCCCCAAGAAGAGAGGAACCCAGGAAGCCTGAACCTTCACAGATATTGGCAGCCATTTTGCTCCAACATGTGGCAATAGACTTTGGTGAGGGAAGTAACATGCGCTTTATGACCTGGAAACTGTAAGCTTCTACCCCAGATAAATACCCTTTATAAAAGCCAATAGATTTCTGGTATTTTGCATCAGCACCCCTTTGGCTAACTAATACACTGCCCCATACAAATCAAATCCATTATAAAGCCCTTCAATTATTCTAAGACTGTTGGTTACCCTGGCTGGAGGCTTATTGATTTTATTGATCTTTTCAAATAACTAGTTTTTGGTTTTCTTGATTTTCTCTATTGTTTCCTCCTTTCAATATCATTGATTTCTGCTCTAATTTTATTTTCTCCATTCTGCTTGCTTTTGATTTAATTCACTTTTCTTTCTCTACTTTCTTAAATAGCAGCTCATATTATAGATTTTAGATCTTGTCTAATATATGAATTTAATGCTATAAACTTCCCTCTAAACACTGATTTTGATGTTCCAGTTTCATTTTATTTGAACTTGAAACTTCTTCTTTGACTGATGGCTTATTTATAAGTATATTGTTTAATTTCCAGATATCTAGGGATTTGCTTTTATTGATTTCAAGTTTATTCTGCTATGGTCTGAGAAAGTACTTAGTGTGATTTCTATTATTCAAAATGTATTGAGGTTTGTTTTATGTCCAGAAATGTGTCTATCTTGGTGAAAGTTCCATGTGTACTTGAGAAGAATGTGTATTCTGCTGTTGTTAGTGTTCTGAAAATGTCAGTTAAGTCAAGTTGATTGATAGTTTTCTTCATGTCCTATTAGGCTCTTCCTTATTTTCTGCATTGATGATCTATCTGAGATAGGGATATTGAAATCTCCAACTATGATAATGAATTGTCTATTCTTTCAGTTCCATCAGGTTTGGCTCATGTATTTTGATGCTCTATGACTGGATGCATGCATATTCAGCATTGTATTATCACTCTTTATCCTTGACAATCTTCCTTCTTCTGAAACCTGCTTTGTCTGAAATTATTATGGATATGCCAGCTTTCTTTTGATTAGTGTTCACATGGTATATCTTTATTCATCCTTAATTTTTAACCTATCCAAGTCTTTATATTTAAAATAAACAGCTTTTAACAGCATAGAATTGGATTTTGTTTTTTATCCATACTCTGAAAATCTTTGTCATTTTACTAGTGTGTTTAGACCATTCGCGTTTAAACTAACTATTGGCAGAGTTGAATTAAACTCTACCCTCTTGCTATCTCTTATATTTTCATGTGTTCCTTCTTTCTTTCCTTCTTTTTCTGCTTGTTTTGGTTTTAAGTGACCATTTCATTATGATCCCATTATTATCTATGCTCTTGACTTACCATTTATACTACTTTAAAGCAATTTTTTCAGTGATTGACCTAGGGTCTACACTATGTGTTTAAATAATACAAGTCCAGTTTTATTTAATAAGCTTCACATGTAGACCAGGTACATTATAACAATTTTCCTAAATCATCCCTCCAATCCTTGTGACATTCATTTCACTTTGACTTAATGCTGTAAATCCCAAATACACTTTTATATTTATTGCTTTAAAGAGTCTGTTATAATTTATAGTAAATAAGAATACACAAGCTGAAAGATTATATTACCGTCATCTATTTCTTTTCCAATGTTCTTCCTTTCTTTATGTACATCCAGTTCTGACCTATATCATTTTCTTTCTGCCTGAGGAATTTCTTTTAACTTTCTTGTAAGGCAGTGCTCTTGACATTGTTTTTGTGTGTCTGAGAAAGTCTCTGTCTTTTTTACCATTGAAGGATAATTTCACTGGTTATAGTATTTTGGTTCAGTGGACACTTTAAACATTTCAATCCACTGTTTTTGTGTTTGCATGATTTCTGATGTGAAATCTGTTATAATGCTTATCCTTGCTCCTCTAACTTTTTTTTGCTACCTTCAAGATTGTCTAGTTTTTCTTTGGTTTATTCTAAGATTCTTGAGAGCAGGGATTTACCATATCATTTTGTGTCTTCTGTGGGGGTAATGATTGAGCCAGTGCTAAGTACATGATAGTTTCTTGTAAGTGTTTGTCAAATTAAATGCTCTTGAATTAAAATCATAAAGTAATACATTGTTGGATATGGAGAGGCTGCTCTACTTTTAGAAATCTCATATTTTTACTTGAAATTTGAATATTGAAATTGGCTAGATTCATACCAGCATTGTGTATGTTTGTGTATATGTGAGTGTGGGCATGTGTGTAGGTGTTTGCACATGTATGTAGGTGTGTGCATACATGTTTGCATGTGTGGGCATGTGTGTAGGTGTTTGCACATGTGTGTAGGTATGTGCATACATGTTTGCATGTGTGGGCATGTGTGTAGGTGTTTTCACATGTGTGTATGTGTGTGCATGTGTATTTAAAGTTCTTTAGGACCTTGTTGTGGTGATAGTGGCAGATGGCCCGTAGACCCCTGAGAATTGCAGCCTCCTTGATTGAACACGGGATATGTTCGTGACAAGTGGACAAGAGGGCCTAGTGGATTTTTAGGCAGGGAGATGTGTCCTTCCCACATGCCCTGAGTTCCTCTGCTCTAATTACACATTTTCCTAGTGCTGTCCCCCCTCCCCCACAGGCTCCTTTGGACACTCGCCTCTCATTGCATCTTGCCTGGCAGAGCTTGCTAGAGAGCCTGGTCCCGGATTAATGAGTGTCTGCTGGTGTGCTGGTTGCTGAAAAATCAGGGGAAGCTTCACCTCCCTGTTCATGAAAGAGTTGCTTGTAGGAGGATGTGTGTCCCCATGAAGCAGGGATTAATGCCCTTGCTATGCTGGAGACTCACAGAAGTTCCTAGTGAATAAATACTTTGTCTAAATCCATCCTACCCCAGTCAATAGTGGCAGAAATTGAAGCTCAGAAAAGGAATGCATTTCTGAGTATTTATTTTAAATGTGTCCGGGTTTTTGTTCCTGGGACGGGGACGCTGGGCCAGTGCTTTGGATGGGCAGTGGCCCCTTCCAGAAGGTTATTTTGACCGCGGCATGGCATTGGGCTCTGTGAGCACACGGTCAGTGGAGTTGACTCCAGTGGACGAGCAGCCCTTTTGCAGGCTCGGGCTCCTTCGTGATTGCCTTTCTCCAGTTATCCCCACCTTCTGACTGAAGGCTGGGAGGCAGCCTGCATTCTTGGACCCATGGTTCCTGTTTCGTGTGAGGCAGACACACTTGGCTCTTTCAGAGGTGACCTCTGCAAACGTTGGACGAAATCTCTACTTCCAAATTACCACTTTCCAGATCCATTTCCACAAATTCACATGTTCTGGCTTAGAAAGCCACCCATTAAGGATCACCTGCCACTTTCCTTTCACTGCTACCCTCCCTCGATTAAAATAACGAGACCATGTAGTGCCCCCACTAGTCAATGGGAAATGGGAAATGTGTTAATAGAAGCACGTTCATCAGTCCAGGTTTTCCCAGGGTCTTCTATATACAAGACACAGCATAAATCCAGTTCATTGAGCCTTTTCTCGTTGGTCTTTATTTTCCCTGTGCTATGCCCAGAATGCCTTGAGTGAATAATAATGCAGGAATTAATATGGTATTAAAATAATGGGCTTAATGAATGACAACTGACCTTTATTTGGGGCTTACTGTGTAGAGCAAGCTCCAGCTCACGTATTCATCAGGTTTCATTTTATTTCATGCTAGGGCAGGGCTTCTTAACGAGGGGTCCGTGAGCTTGAATTGAAATCCAGTTATTCCTGTGGGGACGTGTTGGTGCAGGTGTGATATAATTTTAAATAATACACAGTACAGTGTGGACTTTGTAAGGGGTCCATGGTTTCCACCTGCCTGGCAAAGGGGTCCGTGGAACAAACAAGGTTAAGCGCCCCTGCCCTCGGGGTTGAACATGTTTTATTTGCTTTAATCCCAGTAGTCCCACCCCTGCCTCCTATGGGCAGGTGTGAACACTGAGGTTTTGAGACATGCAGTGACCTGCCCAGAACCACACAGTGTGGACACGGCCGAGCGGGGATTCGTGTCCAGGCATGCTGGCGCCCGCTCTGGTGCCCCCGTTAGAGCGTCCTCTCCCTTGGCCCCACGCCCAGCACCTGGGTCATCCCAGAATATACCTTGACACATGCCCCTGCCTCAATTCCTTCCCCACTTTACAAGTGGTCTTTAACCCACAGGAGATGATGCATCGAACTTAAAATGCATGACCTGCCCAGCCGAACGCACAGCTCCTTGCAAGGCCCGCTGGGCCCTCCATCGCGTCTGCACCCCCACCTCTCCTCCAGCCCCTCAGCCATCTTTAATCCGTAGAATGCACCAAGCATTGTCCTCCTGGGGTGCTCTCTGCCTCCTGCTCCCTCGGGTCTCAGGCTTATATGTCACTTCCTTGGAAAGACCTGACCACAAAACCCAAATAGGCCCCCGTGGTTCCTTCCCCTCCCAGCCTGTGATTCTGCATCTAGCACGTGTCATTAAGGATTTTAAAAAATCATCTTAACCACATACTTCCTTTCTCAGTAGTTCAGCATCCAGATTCCCGCTCAGCCTTAAGCTCCCAGGGCTTACAGGCGTGTGATCTCCTTTCAGGATGTGCTATTTCTGCACGCTCCCAGATAGCACACGTGCCAGCTGCTGCTGGAGAGGAGGGACGGGCTGGGTGTGTCACAGGGAGCGTGCAAATGCAGGGCCCAGCGTGCAGAATCTATGCATTCTCTCGTCCAGGGTCCCGGCGCCTGCCCTTCCACGGAGGCTCTGGGTAGGGACGATGCCGTATCCTCAGTGAGCTCACAGTCTAGTGGACGAGACAGAAAACATCGTGTGCCATCACGCTAGTATGCTTTCTGTGCTGCTGGAGTTGAATGCTGTGTGGGGAGCATGGCTGGAGAGGCCCTAACTCAGACCAGGAGGTGGCGGATCGTTTACTGGAGAGGACTCTGGGCTGTGGTTTGCCTGTTTCCCTCATTTATGAGGGCAAAGGGTGGCAGGTGGATGTGTAGAGAGGGAAATTCTGCAAGGGGCCCCGATTCTGCAGCAGAAGCACAAAGGTGGATTTCTAAGAAGCCTGTACAATTAGAGAGCTTCTGCTCTTGCCTCTGATTGGGGGCCCACCTGGCGTCCCTCCCCCCTGGAGCAGTGGACCCTGCGAGCTGACACGCAGCGTGCTGTAGCCTGAGCACGTTTGTCAGCTGCTGCTGACCTGGTTTCCACTTTCAGTCACTGCCCTTTGCTTCACTCCCTGAGCACGCGGCTGCCCTCCCCTCTTCCCGCCACGCGAGATTTCCCGCTGGAGGAACACGCAGTTTTCATACTGAAAGGCTTCCACCGGCCTCACTGCTTTTCACTGTTGAAGGTCATGGGAGAGCATTACACTGTTACATTGTGTCGGAAATTTATGGGGCTTTTTTATGGACCAGACCCATCTAACTGTTCCATCTTTATAAATCCCATGGAAGAATGTTTCTTAGAATCCCAGATTGCCCTTCTGGAATTCATGCACAGCCGAAATGAGGCCATCATGTTTCATTTCCACATGCCTGTCCAGGGGCTGAATCTGGCATCAGGGAACTGGCATTGGTGAAACTGTTTTCATTTTTCTATGGGGCCAAATTAAGCAAAAATATCACCTCTGGCATTGCAGCCAAGCAATATTATTTTTTTTACTTTTATTATAATTAAAATTTTTAAAGAAGCTTTAGATTACATAAATGTTACATAAAAAATATAGAGGATTCCCATATGGCCCACTCCCTCCCCCTCCCACACTTTCCCACATTAACAACTTCCTTCATTAGTGTGGTACATTTGTTACAGTTGATGAACACATATTGAAACATTGCTACTAACCATGGACTGTAGTTTACATTATAGTTTATACTCTGTCCCACACAATTTTGTAAGTTATGACAAAATATGCAATGGACTGTATCTATCACTGCAATGTCATGCAGGACAACTCCAATGTCCCGAAAATGCCCCCATATTACACCTACTCTTCCCTCTTCCATCCCTTAGAACCTCGGTGGCCACAGCCTTTACATCAATGATTAGAGTTCTTCCATTGCTAGAATAATAATAAGTCTATAGTAGAATAATAATGTCTACTTTAGCCCATTGTTCATTCCTCAATCTTGAGAATTTGGGTATGGTGATGCCCACACTGTTTCTAATTTAGAGGGGGCCTTGATCCCATGGGGCAGATGGATGGATGTATCTTGCTTGCAGTTGCAGACACTCACTTTTCCTTGGGATGGGCATTGTCCATCATCATCTTGTTAGTTGTCCTGGGTGAGACCAATGAACTGAAGAGTAGGTTTTGCAACTCTGCTGAGATTTGGGGCTCAACTGGCAGATGGATGGACCAAAGATTTAAGTCTCTGGGACATATATTTATCAAGTATAGTGCTAATTATGGGTTCAAATAAAAGAGGCAGAAGAACCATGTATAGAGAACCTATAAATGAGTCTAACTCTGTTACACTGGAGCAAATATTTTTAAACGAGGGAGAAAGTTTTGCCCAGGAAGTTCACATATTTGCAAGTCGATTTGTGTAAATCAATATCTTCATAAATTGATTTTTCTCTTTAGTATAAAAAGAAATTAGTATTACCTACTTGAAGCATGTATAATTTGTAATATTAGAAATTTTAAATCTATTTTATCAATAAAACAAACATTAAAATTGGGTGAGAAAATAGAATCCCACCTAGGAATAAATATGATGAGAATGAAGTTCCACCCTGGATTTGCTCGAGGTTGACTGGCAGACTTCCTGCACATGAACCCCTGTGCCACATGTGTTCTGTGCCTGCATTTGCATGAACAGCCTCTACTTTGGTTTTGCAACTGTGGCCCTAATTATTTTCTTCCTTCAAAAGCAATCTATTGGAATCTTAGCTTTTGCCAGGAGCTTTCATAATACTTTTTAATAACAGTGGATCTGAAATCTTTCTTGAGGCTCAAGCACTCTAATCATTGAAATGTGTTGAAAGTGCAGTCAAGTCAAGACTGTACCCCCAGACTTTAGGCCCTAAAAGAAGATGCTTGGCAATTTGCCTAGAACCCTAAAGCCACCTGTGATTTGCATGCAAATGAACTTTGGTGAAATTAAAAATAAACATGCAACCATGATGTTTACTTGTCCTCCTTTGTTTGATGCCCAGGGGGAACGAGCAGCAGGCTGACTGCATTCAGCTGCAGGGAAAGCCTGGGGCTGATCAGTTCTTGCATCTGCTGCTAGCAGCAAATAATTGCAGAGGGTGTTTTTGAGGCGAGGATAATGATACGGGAAAAAAAAGCTAGAAAGTCATTCACAAAGCCAATAGTGCTTCATAAAAGCTATGGGCTCTGTCCTGTCAGAATCACCTCATAATTCTTACAGAGGGCTGTAAATGTCACGAACCTGGTATATCAGCTAGGATTGGCTAGGCTCTGCTGCCATAACAAGTGGTCCTGGCATCTCAGCCATTTAGCAGCAGAGTTGTACTTCTTGCCTACTTTGCATTTCTGCCGAGGGTCAGATCCAGGGCAGATCCCAGGCTGAGGGAGCAGCCCCATCTGAAACACTGTGGGACTCGAGGCCAATGGACATGCCAGATGGCAGAATCATGTACCGACTCTTAAAGCTTCAGGTCAGAGGTGGCTCATGCCACTTTCACTCCTCATTCTTTGGGCAAACTATGCCAGTTGGTCAGGGAAGTATAATTCCCCTGATGGGAGGTTCACCACAAGTCACATGACCAAACTAGAAGCCAATAGGCTGGAATGGCTTTGTTTTCCCACAGGACGGGGCAGTGACTGTCTGGGAATCAGAGCACAGTTTACGGTACCTGAGTCTCTACTGCCCTTAGGTTTCTTCAGTGTCCGTTGCTTTGTACAGACAAATCCCTTCCTAAGCAAATGACCATTTGCTGCTGGACCTTTGCTCCATTGCCTCTGAAATCTGGAGAATTCCTTCCCTATGATGTTGGCTCTTAGGGCTAAATTGTGATAGTGATTTTTTTTTTTTAAATGACCAGAACTCACCTCTGATTTTTAGAGTCCTGCAAAGTATCCTGGCTGTTTTGCCTTCACAGTTCTCATCGTTTAGGAACTTGCGATGCAGCTCCATGGTGGGAGCTGGGGAGAGCACTAGGACAAAGCCTTGTGCCATGCATAGAGACATCTCTCCCCGCCTGGCATCTAAAGCGCCCTGGACAGACCCCGGTTTTCAGTCGGCTTCTGCCTCAGGTGAGCTTCCCTGGAGACTCCTTCCTTCCTTTCCCTCACAGCTTCCCTCTCTGGGTCTCTGATGCCCTTATCCTGTGACCAGCCCATTGGTTGCTGTGTTGCTCTACCTGGGCCTTTGAGGTCCTGCTTTGATATTCTAGAGTTACCAAAGTAGGGCTGCAGAGTAAAGCTATCCACAGTGGCCCTCTCTGTAGAACTGAGTGGGTCGCCTTTTCCTCCAGTGGCGACTGAAGACTTTCTTACAACTATAACCGAAACCTTTTGTTTCTCTGAAAGTAACTGAGAAATGATTTAAAAATGAGCAGAAATGACCTATCTCCATCTTGTTATGGAATCTCCATATACCTATTATTGAGAACGTTAACCATCAATAGGTATACTGTATCTCCCCAAAACTCCTGTTCCCAGGAATCTCATTAAAGAAGAAGGCTGAAGCCCATAGGAGCCTGGCTGTGAAAAACCCGACTTTGACCCTCATGCCTCAGGACGATCAGGATGTCAGTGGCCCTGTGCCACTGTTAGGGTGCTGAGATGAAAATGGCATTGATGTGCATCACTGAGGTACACATTTCTTCTTCAGGCACCCTCTGTCAGCTAATTGATGGTGACGTCCACTGACAGGGCCCAGGACACCTCTCCATCCTCTCCACCATGAGCGTGTTCCAATGGCCCTTACTCAGGAGGAGGATGTGGTGCCTAACATGGGCCTGTCCCCTCTCCCCGCATCAAGCCTTGTGTGACTCCTCGTCACTCACCTGAGACAGCACCCCTTCTAGCAGGTCATCCCAGGCCCTTGACTGCCACCCACCTTTCTACTCATTCAACAGCTCAGACACACGGATCAACCTACAAACTCCTGAGCACTCAGGCTCCTTCGGGTCTCTGGGACTTTATCATCAATACTCCATGGAATTCTCTCATTCCCCTCTTCTTCTTCTCTCTGACCACAGCATTCCTGTTCATCTTAAAACCAGCTTACAGATCACCTGCTTTGAGAAGTCTTTCTTGACTCCTCACAGGTAGAATTAGATATTTCTGCTTCCCCTCCTCTCCCTTCTCCTTATCTCCCCAAACCCTCCTCTTCCTTCTTTTCTACCTATACTTATATACTTTCTATACCTTCTTTACCTATAGACATCATCCTATTCAAACCCTCCTAAAAAGGTGGTCTTTGAGGATCAGTCTCCATTGTATCAAATTTCACTATATAATTGGCTGTAAAAATATTGTTTGGGGTTGGGGGAAGCTGAAGGTTTCATTTTAAAGATTGACAAGTGGAGGCTTGGAGAGGTGACATAAGCTGGCATGCTCCCACTTCTGGGACGTGTCAAAGTTATGTTCTTACTTGGCCTCGCTCAGTCTCTCAGAGGACCCACGTGTCCATCTGCAGTCCCACACCAGTGTCTGGAGATAATAGTGTCCATGCTTTTTTTTCTTTTAAGAATATATTAATAAGTGTGATAGACTGAATTATGTACTCCAAGAGAAGACATGTTCTTAGTATTAATGCATGTTCCTGTGGGTTTGAAGCCATTTGTAAATAAGACCTTTTGCAGATGTATTATCAGTTCAGGTGTGGCCTTAGTCCGTATTACTGAAGGCCATACAAAGAGCAATCAGAAGGAGGGATTTCTGCCTCTGCTTCAGGCAGCCAGCCTCCTTTGTGGCATTCAACTTCACCTTCATCAAAATTTTCAGCTTGTCTGCCCTGTGGATTTTAGACATCCACAAGGTGGCGAGAGCAAATTCCTGTAATAAACCTATCTTTATATACGTGTGTGTGTGTGTGTTTGTGTGTATGTGTATAATCTCCTGTGGGCTCTGTTTCTCTGGAGAACCTGACTAATACAATTAGTATGCTTATTCATTTGCTCTTTTATTTATAAAATATTTTAGAGAGCCCATTGGGTGTCAGACACTCGTACACTCCCAAGCATTTACTGAGAATTGCCAACACTTTTATTTCTACAAATGCAGTGTCAGTCTTCCCATAAATCTGAAAAAGCATATTTTCAGGGAATGCTTATTTCAAGGGATTTTGGCAGCCATAAAATGCCCTACTATATACTACCATGTATGTACATTTGAGTTTTGTTTAATTATTAACTAATTTGGTGATAGAGTTGCAGAGACTCACATAGGTCACGGGTCACAGAAACTTTGAAAGCCAGTCCGTGAGTAAACCTTGTCTAAATGAACTTTAAAATTAGACCCTAGTATCTTTTCTTCCCTCCATGTTGAAGCCTGTGGAAGATTTATTACTTTTATTTGCTGCATAGCCTTCATTTTATTACCTGAGCAGTACGTGGGCTAAAACTAATGAAATCAGTACAGAGTTGTACCATTTAATTAAAACGTTACTATCAATGGCTTCCGGGGAATCCTGTAATATTTGGACATCAATTTTAATACGCCCATTGATTGGAATGAGCAGTGACTTTGTCATGACTGTCTCCAGTGAATAGAGTTTCCTGTAGACTTGAAAGGGGCTCTTTCATGAAAACATCTGAAGAACTGGTACAAACCTTGACAAAGAAACTGACTTCTTAAGACAGAAAAAAAAAACTTTTATCCTTAATCCACATTTTAATCACATTGTTTGAAACAACCCTCTGGACATTAGAGTCTGGGGTTTGGAGTCTTTCATTAGTAAAAAGCAGTATTTTAATCGTTGACAGAATCTCTTCCAACATCTTTTCATGGGCCAAAACTAATGAGCATGAGTCTTTATTTGTTGTAAATCTTCATTTTTCTTCTTCTTGAGGGAATAAAATCCTCCAATATCATATTTAAGAATGTATGCAGAAGTTGGATCTGCCAGGCTTCGTGTGCTTGGGAGCTTTTGGAATATAACCCAACTGAGTCTTGTAAGAAATATTCCTTGAGCATAACACTTTTTATAAATGTTCTGTTGTGGCTTCTTCCAGTACGAAGAAATCCTCTTTTTGTTCTGGTCATTTAGGTTAGGTGGTAGAAAGACCTTTGTAGAAATATTTGCTCTTAAATAGGGTCTCTTTTATAATCTTTATTATATTTTATTATTTTGAACAGGAAATCTATTGTAATAGCTTGACCTTCTTATTAACTTTTACGAGATCTCAGAAGTTAAAAAAAGAAGGCTATATGTTTTTTCCCTTAAGTTGCCCACTTATATAAAGAAGCAGAAAATAGTATTTTAAGTACTTTAACCAAAATGCATTACTTCTTGTTATTCTTTCCAAATGGAATGAAACTTAATGGCCCACCCTTCATCCTGCTCCTGAAGATAAGGGGCTGTGCCTGTGCATTTCAAGGATTTTCACTGGCCACTTGGGGATGTGGCCTTTTTTTTTTGGCCTGGTTAGAAGGCCAGGGAAGAGCATTCCAAAGAGGCCTTGCCAAGTGGCCTGCACAGCCTGCAGAACCTGCTGTCCCCTGAAGGCTGAGATCGACCTTATTGAAGTCAAACTTGCATAAGATAAGATGCACCCGTTTTAAGCTTGTTTTGATGGCTTTTGACAGATCTGTGCTCATGAGTAAACACTGGCACAGGCAGACAGAGAACACCCCAGTGAAGCTCAGAGGTGCATTATCACTGAAAGGCGATACGGCTCTCTCATTGTCCTCTTTCAATGGTGTGTTCTTGGGCCTTAGCGATCTGCCGAGCAGTCTCAGCTTGTATTAGCAAAGTCTAGTGTTCTTATTAGGCTTAGAAAAAAAGGGTAAGACTACAAAATAATAGTTTCCCTTGGTCTACCTGGTCTTTAAACTAAACAAAACCTAATTTAGTTGAGCTTGGATAAGTATTTCAAGAGGCATCATGAAGACGCTCCAGTCAAGCTGCACGTCCCTTCAGACAAGCTGAGGGGAGCATGGACATAGGGTATCAGAGCCAGAGCATGCGCTGTGGGGATGTACTGAGGTGCCCCTGGGCAGGGGGACACAGCTGCTGGAGGGACAGATGGGAGGGGGGTGCTTCCCCAACCCGATGGCAAGACGGACCAAAGGTAGCAGTTCCAAGTACTGGTGCCCCAGTTTTTCAGCAGTGGGGCTCAGAAGTAGAAGCACCAGGAGGACCCTGAATTTACTTTTCAAAATGTAGGGGAAATGTTGGGGAAACAGCAAGCATGACAAGGCGCAAGAAGTGATGGGCTCTTGTGTACGTGAAAATCCCACTACAGAGTCAATTATTTCAGAAACCTGTAGGGTCTAGAAGTTGGCAAGTAATAAAACTTATTCAAGCACTGTGTGTCTGTACAAAGGGCATCAAAGTTCAGTTTTTAATAAATAAATACATAATAATAAACCATACATAAAAAAAGAATGTTTATTAGTTATTTCAAGGCCAAAACTAGTTATATGAAGGCTTTTTATGGGAAAGAAAACAATTAGTCAAATTTTGAATGTGTTTAAATTTAGATTTTTACTCATTAAAAAAATATATATGTGGATTTACCTTGATTTATCAATAAAAGTGTTAATTAATCTAGGCACTCTTGTCCTGCATGAGAACTGGAGCGCCCCACTGGCATATATGAACAGTGACTGTATTTTTGTAGTTTAACTGTAATGGAAACAATATGCTATTTTTAATAAAGAAGTGGTTATTTGGGGATGGGAAGTACATATTTGATGAAGATTACAATCATCAAATATTTACTTTCTGCTGCTTCTCCTGTTCGTGACCCCTGTTGCCCTGCTGCTCTCGGGGCCCTGGTGGCTTCTGTGCCCTGCTCTTGCCATGGGCCCCCTGCATGGGCCAACATGCAAGTAAAACCTGGGCATTTGTAATCTATAATGGGAAGTTGTAGTCTATAAATCAACCCTTACCCTCTACCGGCAACCCGTGATCTGTTATCTTCTCCCATTTCTCTTCTCTCCCTACCTTAATAAATTGCTGTCCTCATGCAAAAATAAATTTTTTTTTTACTTTCTGTAAATAAGATCCTGGGTGGGATTTGGTTAACAAATGCATGTTTCCATACTGTGGTTGTTTGGGGGAAGATAATATGTGTAGAAAGCTCTTCTTAAGCTCATAGAGACTTCAAATTTAATCCTTTCAGGGCAAAAAGTATGTAACCAGACCAACCTCTTCCTTAGTGATCAAGTTTTTGAAAGACCCAGCAAAGGAAGTCTTGGGTCAAGTCCACGTCTCTTTGCTGGACAAGGTTTCCATCGGGTATGAAACTCTGGCTGGAAAATCAAGCCAAGAGCAGGTAGTCCGTGAGGGATTCCGCAGGGTCTTAGAAACCTTCTGAAGTTCTGTGAATTATTTTTGTATATATGTAAATGTTTTCATTAGATATTGAAAGCAGTGACTCTCCTCAAAATGTGAAGACCCTGGGACTATACCTGAGAAATATCCTGCTGTTTCTTTCCCACCCGGTCTTCTCTCAGCTCCCAGGATCACCACTTGAAGATGCCATGACAGGAGAAAGTGGTGCTTTTATCACCAGCTCATCCTCTGGGTAAAAGCCAGGCTGCTTGTCGATACACAGGTGTGCGTGACGTTCATCTGTTTGCCTGCCTGTACTTGAACTGGTTACAAACACATCTTTAAAGTGATGTGTCCACCTCACCGTTAGGTGCTGGTCCTGCTATGCCTTGAAACGTTTCTTGTACAGGGGAAGGAGATGCATCTTGCCTTCAGTTACAGCCATTTATTCATTCAGCACGCATTTATTGTGCACATACTGCGTGTCCAGGAAATACATATTTCAATGTTTGCTTTTTTAAAAAAATTAGAGAAGTTATGGGTTCACAGAAAAACCATGCATAATATACAGGGTCCTCACCTACCACCCGATTGTTAATCACTGGCATTGGTGTGTGGCACATTTGTTACAAATGAAGGCGGCACATTTTTATGATTGCATTATTAACTTTTAAGTATCTATTCTAGGATAATTTATGAAAACTTAAGTAGCACTTGTTATTCAGCTTGTTTGAGTTTTATAATAGTGATACATTTTTAGCATATTGTGTGGATGTTTTGCTTTTAAATTGGTGAAAGTTGATTTGCTATGTGTTTCAGTTGTTTAAATTTAAATAGAAAATCTGTACTTTATTTGGTACCTATTTGCATATTATGCAATATTGTCAATATTATGTATATTTATTTAAATATAATTTTGTATGTGCATAGTGATAAGCATTTTAAATTTACATACATAGGTAGCCAATTTCAGACTTTTTAAAAATGGGAGTGTAGGTACTTTTCAAGAATATATAATTTGTTTCAGGAGTATTTACATTCCTTTAACTTTAGCCAGCATTTGTAACTTACAGTTTTTATGTATCATTTCATGGTAGGACTTGGTTTTAAATTCCAAGTCAATTCAGGTGAATCAATAAATCTACTTTTTACATACACAGGCAAACAAGATTCTTGGATAATACAATCAGCAACAAACTAAAATGAAACAACCAATACTTTGGATTGTCTAAGTCTCACTGTTTTGACCTGTTTTGTCCAATATAGTAGCCTCTAGCCATATGTGACTAACATTAAATTTAAGTAACTAAAATAAAAAATTCATTTCCCCAGTCACATAACCTACATTTCATGTGCTTAATAATCAGATGTGGATGGAGTCTGCATAAACCTAGTGGTCCGAGTCATATGTGAATAGCTCAGATAAAAATGTAATTTCTTTAACCAGCCTCCTATAGTTGTACATCTGGTTAATTTCAAGTATTTCAGTATCATAAATGATGCTGTAATGAACAGCCTTACATATAAATTTTTGTACACACCTATTGTATCTCCTTATAGTATAATAATTCATCCTTTCATTCTATGTGCCTTGAACTGTTCTACAGAAATAAATAAAACAGTCAAAAGCTCCTAGCACCATGGCAGTTAAGTTCTAGAAAATAAGCAACTAACAGCATCAAAATGATTGAGTGAAGAATAAGTAAGCAAATACAAATGTGAATAAATTTCCATATAAAGATTTTTTAAAGGCTCATATTATTTGACCCATTAGTATGGTTGTAAAATCTGCTCTCCATGTCAAGCCTTTATTTACATCTGTTTTAGTGGTTTGAAGTGGTAGGCACCCCAGGAAAACATATTCTTAAATGTAATCCATGGGGTGAACCCATTGTAGGTAGGACCTTTTGATGAGGTTATTTTGGTTAAGCTGTGGCCCACTCAATCAGGATGGGTCTCACCCTATTACCGGAGTCCTTTATAGCGTAATGAAATTCATTCAGAGAGAAAGACATAGGGGGAGCAGCCAGAAGCTAAGAGTCAAGGGAATCTGGAAGAGAAAGGAGAGGCCAGGAGAGGCAGCCACATGCATTGACTTGTGTCAGGGAAGCTAAGGACCAAGGATCGCCAGCAGCCATCCTCCAGCTGCAGAACTCCAAATTTTGGGAAGAAAGCATGGCCTTGAGGGTGCCTTCTCCCAGCCTCAAAACCCTGCGCCAGTAAATCCCCATTGTTGAAGCCAACCCATTGCGTGGTATTTGCTCTAGGAATGAGGAAACTCAAACACCTTTTAATGTTATGTAGTTAAACTTTAAATCTTTTCCTTTATTCTTGATGCTTTTATGAGAACTTTGGACCCCAAGAACATAAAGAAACAGGGAGAATGGATAATTTTAGCACATTAAACTTACATTTTCAGTTCCTGCAAAGACATCATTGGAAACGTGAAGGAACAATCAGGACTGGGAGAAGATATTTGTAATGAATACAGTTGAGAAAGGATGTATCTCATAAACCAGGAAGCAAAAAAAAAAAAAGAAAAAACAGGGAAAGGATAGGAAATACATTTATAGGTGAGTGTATCTAAATGACAAATAAATGTGGGGATAGACGCCCATCTTCTCCACCAGCATTTACGTATCGTTTATAATAGTAAACAACTGGGACAACTAAGATGTGACTATCGGTAGGAAAATGAATACTTAGATTGGGGTATATTACTCAAAGACAAGAATAGTAATCAGAGGTTAATAAAGAGAACTGGTTTTATATGCCCCAGGACCATATTGAGTTTTTTAAAAAGATCAAATTGCTAAATGCTAGGATGCCATTTAGTAAAATTGAAATATACTGAAAAATATTGCATTTTGTTTGTGGTAATATTTATATACGGTAAAAGTATTCAAAATATTTCCTCTATGGGGGGAGGGAGGAAGGGGCATTTCTCAGTAATTGTCTTTTATAGAGGTGAATAGCAGGTTCACATGTTTATTATATTATTTTTCTGTACTATTCCGTACCTTTTTTTCAGGAGTAACAACAATTTCCTAGTGTAAGGAAAGAAAATGTCGCTCTTAAAAGTCTTTATTATACACCCACAAGTCCCTGCCTGGGTTCCTTTTAATGATGTTCACCCTCTATTCACATAATTGACTTTCTGATGCCATTTTGAACATTGCATTTTCAAGTTTATGGCCTTGAGACTTCTGAATGGGCCTGAATCCAAGGCATTCAAGTATATTTCTTATGAAGGACAATGAGGAGAAAATGCTGACTGAATTCATTAATGTTTTTTCCATTTTTAACTTTTGCCCTTTGTTTACTCTTTGTTTTGAGAAATACATTAGAATTTTCTTCCCATTTGGTTGACGGATAAGGTAAAAAAAGCCATGACTGTGATTAAGGATGGTCCCATCAAACCTTCTGGAGCTGGAAACTATTTAGTAATTTTTTTGCCTGCTCAATGTCTTGTAACATACATATTTAAATAGAAGATAAAATCATATGTTATAAGAAGGCAAATAATAAATATCCTCTTTTCTTTTGCAGAACTTTTGGAATGTATAAATAATTTGTTATGCTGGGTTTATTTGGTCCTGAAACTTAAGTTTTGTAGCATCATGGTGGAATAACACAGATTTCAGGCAGTGCACAGTTATATATTTGGCAGCCAAGAAGATATATATATCAGCATGCTGGGTTCTCCGTCTCTTTTAGGAAAAATCTGTGCATATTGTTGCATTATTGCATAAAAGCCACTTTCTCTCTGCCTTGCTGTCCCCCTCCAGTCACACCACATTATTCTATTCTCCGAAGTGCCAAGTTGTTCCCTTCCCCAGGAATTTTATTCATTTTCTTCCCTTTCCCAGGCATGCTGTTTTGTTCACTTTTTCAACTGGCTAGCTGCTACTCATCCTTTAGTTCTTCTTTAAATGTCACTTTTTCAGAAGAGTCTTTCCAGAATCCCTCTAGCAGTGTCCAGTCAGAACAAAAGAAAACATTCTAGGTACTTCAAATAAAATTTAATAGATGGAGGATAACAAAAGGGAACATTTGATGTTACTCAGTGACCAATAACTGCAGGGAGTGCAGTTCTTACACATAGGGTAAGAAGGCAAAGGAGGAAAATGGTACCCAGAATTCTTGCTGCAGATGCTCTGGGTGCCTGTGTTGTCACTGCTCTTGTTGGAATGATCATCACTGCTGCCGAGCAGCAATCCAGGAAACCACAGTTCTGCAGACACTGCTGGACTCACCTTGATGCTACTGAAGCTGTAGTGCCTGGAAGATACCTGTGGCCTTGCAGCCACAACTGTCACCAACACCACATACTACTTTAATTACATGGCTTTACCATGCTTCTAAATTATGGCAAATCTGATGAGACAGTTGGATAGCTACATGCAAAAGAATAAATTTGGATGCCTACCTCACACCATATACAAGAATAAACTCAAGAGGGTAAAATACCTAAAATCATCTCTTAGAAGAAAATATGGAGGTAAATCTTCACAACATTGGATTAGACAATGGCTTTTTAGATATGATACCTAAAGAAACAGCAATCATAGAGAAAAATGGATAAGTTGGACCCATCCAATTAAAAAATTATATGCTTCAAAGGACACTATCAAGAAAATAGAAAGACTACCCATAAAACAGGAGAAAACATTTGCAAATCTGATAAGATGTAGCATCCAGAATTTACATAGAATCTTATAGCTCAATAATAAAAAGACAAATTAACACAATTTTAAAATGGGCAGGGAA